>JAVFBX010183269.1:0-14243 GCA_034783855.1 Mopalia kennerleyi
ACAGAAAGCTCCTCTTTTCTCGCCTCTTACAATAGACTGAGGAAGCCGGGAGAGTATTCTGCAGGACTGGCCAACCCTCTCCCCAACAGGGCTTTCTGACCAATGAGATTTTATGCGAGTTATGTGTATTCAAAAAGAACACAACTCTGAAAAGATTTCCACCATTTATTTGTTTGTATGGGTTTAATCTTGTACTTTAGATTATTTCACTTATATGATGACAGATTGTCCACTTCTCACTTTGCATTACTCAACAAGTGGAAAATAAAGAAAAAACCACCCGCTGACTGCTCAAATGAACACATGGGACTCCCAGCCAGAGTACTGTAATTTGTCCCACATGGGGAGATTGAAAAGTCTTTGACACTCACTGAGACAGGGATGATAAGTAAAGTATTATTTAATGACAAATACTTCAAGGCTTAGTAACATTGCCTCTGCTTTTACAGAAAGTGAAAGTGAAAGTAGGCTAACTTACCCTGAAAAGAAGATGTGGTTTAACATGCATCTTCACAGACTTCCTTTTCTTTTTATTGACAGCCTGTAGATAGTAAGAAAATATAAAGGTTTTATAAAAGCATCAAGACAGATGGTCAGAAGGTCAGAAATTCAACCCATTGCAATGGTAAGATAGGACATTTATTTTTTCAACAAGCAACTGGTACAATAACCACTATTGCATAACTCAAAGGAGGGACAAACAAATCTCACTTGTATTCTGTATAGGGGTTTCTATAGATAAAAATTTATCAAAAACTCCATTTGATATTGCCTAAAACTGAATATTTTTAGCGCGCCGAATGCACAAGTACTTAATTTCAACTTTTCAACTTTTCATCGAAAATCAACTGGTAATTCGTAATTTTATGGCTCGCCAGTGGCTGAAATAAGCCAAAACTGAATTTCTCAAACAAACTGAATTTCAAATTTAAGAAAAACTCAATTTGCCGTTATTTTTCATCGGGGTATTCCCGATGAAACAGTGTCTAGAAAAACCCTTGCCGCATGTTAAACTTTGTTAGACAAACATAATGGATACTGACCATTTATTCAACAGAAATGTAGACAGATAGGAGTAAACTTTGTTAGACAAACATAATGGATACTGGCCATTTATTCAACAGAAATGTACGTCTAATTTCTCACCAGACGTAGGATTTCATGCGACCCACGGTCGCATGTTTTTCCAGGCGTGGGAGTAAACAGGGTTTGAATACTTGTAGATTGATTGGCGTCACCAAGTTTGACCAAATACACCCCTGCCGCAGCTAGGTAACACACTAAACGTAAAGCTAGAACTATCAGAAATCTACCAAGAAACTATAATCCTTTCATTCAAATACATTATTGATCTCTTTTCGTGGAGGATTATTCCGTTAAAATTCTTCAAAGCTAATCAATTTAACCCAGATCATATATGCAGAGCATTATGTCATGGTAAAAAAAAATTGTCTTCAGTCTTCTACACATTTAAAACATGGAGGTCATTGTTTGCCAATGTGTTTAACCAGTCTGGGGGAGATTTGTATATTTTTAGAAATGTGATACTATTTTCATCATGGTGTGGTCTCGTTGCCCAGAAAGTATTTTTACCCCCCTCTTTTAAATACATTTGAAACCCTCCTAGAGAGGAAACTTTGCAAATACCAAACTGGCAACTGCTGGAGACATAGCGGATGTTTATCCACTTTAAGTTGCCCTTTAGTTCCAAGAGCACCAGAGCAACAGGAAGCGACCACCTTTTGATAACAGTTGAAGCTTATGTAGTAAACCTTAACTTTTCTTTATTTCTGTTAGTAGAAGAAATCTTCTGTGTGAGGAGGTGCATTTTGACTTGGTGACCATGTGAATTTTGACTAAATCTAATATTGATAGAAGTGCTGAAATGGGTCGATTCTTACTTTCACCCTTTCAACTTCTTTATCTATCTCTTTAATAACCAGCTCATCTAGAATGTCTGCCCCAATCTTCATCGGCTTGACGTCAGCACAGGCCAGTGTTTTGAGAAAATCTGAAACCTCCTTTAAACTACCAGACCTGAAATATCAATTGATTTGTGGATTGGGGTTTAAACATCTTTGCTAGCCAATGTTTAGACAAGAGTGTGGTAAACCGTGGCACATAAGATTGTTTGTTTGTTTGTTTGATTGGGGTTTAACGTCGTACTCAAGGATATTTCATTTATATGACGACAGATTGTCCACTTCACACTGTTCCTTGACCTATTATGGTAGAAAACTGGGAAGAAACCTTGTAAAAACCACCCCCACAATTGCCGGAGCCACATCTTACATACACCTTGGCACATTAGAAACCTTTATTGTGTTATCTGGGTCGATTAAGGGCACATAAGCCACCGGCCAATGGAATATGCCTTTTCAATGACAGACAGCTGGAGGCAAAAAAAATAATGACTGAGAGCAGTTTGTTTGTGCTGATAGTTTAATTAACATCCAAATACAGTGGGTTTGGGTTAAAAAGATGTTTGAAGAGAAATATCAAAACAATTAGTTAATACATGTGACATGTTGTATGGCAGAGCATCGCTGATAGGCTGGAGTTCCCACAATTATGAGTGTATGTGCCAATAGAAATACTGCATATGAAACTATGTCAGAATTCAAATAAGTACCTCTACAGGCATGTATAAATGGAGATAACATGTGTTCTGATGGTGGGTTTTACTGACATGTTTAAGGCTTTTTAGATTTATGACACAATTCACTACAACAGGAAACAATACATGATGACACTTTATTATTGATGAGAAGATGACGGATTTGTAGGCCGTCTTTCTTACCACTAGACCATGGCCATGGGCCCGTAAAATTTGAAAAGTTTTGCTTCATCTGAAAAATGTTACTGAAGTGCTAAGTGAAGACAGCATTGACTAAGTTGATATTATATGCACAATCAAGGGTACTGCACTCATGACGGCTGTGTAACATAGCAGTAAATAACCACCAAAAGTGAGGAAACCTAAAAAAAAACCCAAACAGAAGTGTATGACTCGCTCAATGAGGGGTGGATGGTGTGATTAATAAATCGACGGTAACGGACTAATTTTAAAAAAATTATATTACCCTTTTTTTTCAAAAATTTTGTCCTCAAAATAAACATCCTGTCCAGTTCCTCGCTCCTGAACACTGATAAATTCAAAAACAGCTGGAAATCTGAAAATAACAATCAAAACAAATCTCAAATAAGACTAGCATTAGAATTAAATTTTGCATCAATAAACATTACTAAACTTCAACTTAACTTCATTGAAGCCAGTAGAGGAAACTATTTCATTGACATTTAACATTTTATATCAGGTTGATGAGGACTGTGAAGCAATATTATCTCCATGACCAAAAGGGAATGTCTAACAGCATACTCCTGCAGAGGTGGAAAATCTTTAAAAGAATGGAAAATCTTTAAAAGAGGGGAAAATAAATCTCTCAGAGACAAAAATAGAAAGAAAACATCCTTATGTAGTCAAATCACACTTGGAACATTCTCAAAGCATCTGGACAATTTATATGAATACCTAAATCCACCCCAAATTCGTCCATAAAATTACTATTTTAGAAGCTATTTAAAAGACTTGCAAATTGTTTCTGATAGGCAGAAGATGAATTTTTCAGTTAGAAATCTTCAAACATTTGTTGAAATGCATGCTATAATATTGTCACAACCAAAAAAGTTAGGATTTGTCATGGACGAAATTGGGGGTCATTTAGAGGTACCATGATGGCAACTGATGACCACCATGTTTTGAGAGTAAATGAGACTAAAGAGTTAATTATCTCCCTTGGAAAATAACAGATTTTCTTCAATGACATGGTGCTCTCCCTTTAAAGTCTGCCTTAAATAACAGTTGTACCAAGCCAGCAAAATATTCCACTGGTTAGTCATTCGGATTCATCACAGATTTATGCCACAGGCTGTTATTGTCTACTTCCAAAACTTTAAACATCATTTCTGTTATCTGTTCATTTTGTTTGATAAGGGATTAATGTAATACTCAAGGGTATGATGACAGATTGTTTACTGCACACTGATCCTTGCTTATATACCAAGAGGAAACCTTGTAAAAACCACTGACATGATTGCCGGAAACACATCATGTGAATCACTCAGACTTGAATCCGTGGACATTACATCGAAGCAAAATTAGTAAGTAGACAAGCTAACCACGGTCGCGGGCCCTGAAATACATCGTGTGACTCATTCATATACCTGAAGGTCTACAAGTGGTCTCAAACCCTAGATGGAACATCACAGTAGGATTATTAAGTAGACAAGCTAACCTCTGAACCATGGCCCCGGAAATACATTGTGTGACTCATTCATATACATGAAGGTCTACAAGTGGTCTCAAACCCTAGATGGAACATCACAGTAGGATTAGTAAGCCGACAAACTAACCACTAAGCCACGGCTGAGGACCTTGGAAGATTAAAATTTCTGCCCTTACCTTTGTACATATTGACTGACCACCTCGAGAGCTTTCACGGAGTACATCCATTGTGTGTCCACTTTCTTTGTGAACCCTGGAACTTCCTCGCTCTTCTTGTTGAATTTCAGATTGAGACCAATATTGACCTTCATGTCATTCTCGTTATGGGTGTCAGGTCCACCCTTTGCCACTAAAATCGTGCCCGTTATTCTTGACAGGAGATGTGAGCTAATACCTGCCCGCTGAGCTATAGCGTAACCAGGCATGTAGTGCATTGAGAGCGACTGTCAACAGAAATTAGATTTATTATTTTTTAACATTGTGTGGTAAATTCTCTTACATGATGGCAAAGTACTCTAACAGGGTATTCATTTCATTTGGGATTAATGTTGTACTCAAGGGTATTTCACTTATATGATCACGGAATGTCCATTTCACCCTAAAATTTGTTTAAATATGCTGGGAAACAGGGAGGAAAACATGTAAAAACCTCCCCTGTGATTGCTGGAGCCACATCGTGGGACTCACTCATACACCTGATGCTCGACCGATACCTTACAGACTCCAGGCTGTGAGGGGTACATCTAAGTAGGCTTAGTAGGCGGACAGGCTAGCCACTTTTACAGGACCAAGAACCCCCAGAGGACATTTAAAAATACAGAATTACATTAACGTACATACCAAGCATAGAGATTGATAGAGTGATGTTTAGAGCTGTGCTTAAGGGTATATCACTTATAAGACAGTGTATTATTTACAAAGGGTGAACAGCAACACAATCATAATGTAAAGTGTTATTCAAATGCTCTGTTGGAAAATAAATGTTCCTTCACAGCTTACAGTATAAAGATACTATAATTATACCGTCCTTAGCTAAAGGGCTGAATAGTTTGTTTGTTTGGGGTTTTAACGTCGTACTCCAGGGTATTTTACTTAGATTGTCCACTTCACACTGTTCCTTGCCCTATTATGGTGGAAAAATGAGAAGAAACCTTGTAAAAACCACCCCCGCGATTGCCGGAGCCACATCTTGTGTCTCACTCATACACCTGAGGGTCAAAGACGAACTCGATCGTGTGAACGGCACATTGAAGTAGGTTTTAGTAAGCCCACTCGCTAACCACTAAGCCACGGCCTGAATAGGAATTGAAGAATAGACTAGACATTTTGTTTTTTACACTGCAGGAACAACTGAAAGTGATGAAACAAACCTTTGATTTATCTTGAATTCTATCCAGGTCTGGTTCCTGGAGGACTGTAACACCCACCCTAATTCTACCATCAGTATTTGAATCAGCTTCTAATACCTGAAAACATAATAGCACATGCATTGATAACTAAAATTCTCTGATACAATGCCCTACACGTCACAAAGTAAACATGCATTAATCTACTAGCCCAATCTCAAACTCATTTTTTTCAATGGTCAAGAAGCCTGTGTTTGTTGACTGGATAACCCCCAACAGATGGTGAACTTGTTACCCTACAGACCCTAAGATTTTTGACAGTTGTGAATAAGGTTGTGATATGTTGTGGGAAAGAAATGTCTGTGATTGCATTTCCAACCATGAACAGCTCTAAAGAATCCAGGTAGACCTGGACCAGCCTATAATTGGCTTGCCCAAGGGCGCCAAACTCAAAGATGGATCTAGCCTTGGTAAAAAAAAAACAGCATAACTTCACAACACCATATTATGTAGTGTTATCTAGAAATGTTCTGTTGTAAGCAGAACATAATCACTGACAGCTAACAATTTAAATACACATATATTTATTTTGCAAAATGGTACCCTGTGTAAGAGGGCTTGTTCTTCATCCATTTGGATTCCACATTTAAAAAATACATTATCTTATTTGTTTTCTGGTTTCACAAGAAAAGTAGAACTATTTAAAATGATTGCTTACCTCCCCTTGAGATCCATAATGGGGGAATCCTAACATGAAGACCGATGTTTTAGGGGCGAATAACTCATCTAGATTTGTGAACTGGGTGTATGAGGAGTCAAATACAGTAATGTCCTGTCAAGTCAACAAAAAATGTATGATAAATGTTGCAATTCACAATATGTCATAATCCACATTTTGAGATATGACATGATTGACATCTTGAGCTTGAGTTGTCGTAACCAGAAAATATAATTGTTATACTATCAGGGTATATTTAGTAATTAAGGTTACTTATATGACAGCATTCTAGCCCGAAGAAAAGGGTTGTTTGTTTGATTGGGGTAAAACATAGTACTTCAGGTTATTTCACTCACTTATGCCCTGGCAGCAAACAAAGACAAGACAATAATACAAAGATGACACAATCAGATTGGCTCCGTGTTGCACCTAGGCACATCGCCATTGCAACAGGAGGCTCCAGCAACCCCCTGCAATGGGAAAATGAAATCACCCTAATAATCACTGGTTCAGTGCTGGTAACTGACCACAAGCATTGAGTGTCAACAATAATGAACAGCACTGTGAGAAGAATCATGAAAAATAAAGAGACTTGGCAGCCCAATGTAACATATGTTTGTCAGCTCGATTGGGATTTTCTCTCATATGACAGCACACCAGCACAATCAGTGAAGCAAACCACCCAGCGAACAAAGACAAGACTGGCAGCCCAATATCAAAACATCACAAACAGATCAGTTTCGCATTGCCCCTAGGCTCTGAGAGCATCAGGGCAACATGAAGCTCTGACCTGATTCACCTGAATGCCTGCATGTTTGTTTGTTTGTTTGACAGGGGTTTAACGTTATACTCAAGGCTAATTCACTTACATGACGATGGATTGTCCACTTCACCTTGCCTTATTACGATGGAAAGCCGAGAGGAAACCTTGTAAAAACCACCCCTGCGATTGCCGGAGCCACAAAGTGTGACTCGCTCATATACCTGATGGTCGACAGGCAGACTGCAAGTTTGTAAAGCTTACCTTAACACATGCTTGTAGAGCATAAGGTACTGGCCTAATCGCCCACTGTTTCTCCAACGTCACCTGACCATGTGATGTGCACACATATCTAAAACAAAGAATCCAAGAATGATCAAAATTAATAATACAAAGAACACTCAGACAACTTTTTTATTAATAATTATTAAACTATGACTTACAGTTTTTAAATATTATAGTATACAGTATACTAGATTATGATATATAAAAGTTGAAAAACCACCTTTTATATTAATGGTTGCAAATAAGAAAGGACAATTACAGGATTGTTTTTTGTTTGACCGAGGTTTTGACCGTATTTTCATTATGACTGGCTGTGTGATACAAATGTACATGAAGACTTTCTGATTGTCATATTTTGCAAACAGCTGGTTGTGATAAGTAGATTTGAAAATGATGTTGTCCTGGTCCAAATCCTCTTGCTCGATTATATTAAAAGAATAACCACCTGATATTCAAGGTAACTGAAATCTAGAATCGACTTGCTCAGCATAATTTTTACCTCCCTAGTTATGTGAACTCAAAAATTTTAAACCTCATACAGGACTTTTCCTATTGAGGAGTTCGAACAAAACTATGAGCTGATACCATAGTAGATACCATGGAACGGATTGTCCATTTCTTATCGCCCCATATAAATACAGATGAAAAGTGAGAGGATTGTTTGATTGGTGTTTAACGTCGTACTCAAGGGTATTTCACTTATATGACAACGGAGACAAAAATAAAACGTACAAACAGATCAGTTTCCTGTTTCCTTTAGCTCTGAAAACACCAGGGCAACAGAAAGCTCCTCTTTTCTCGTCTCTTACGATTGACCGAGGAAGCCGTGGGAGTATTCTGCAGGACAGGCCAACCCGCTCCCCCACGGGGCAAAAGTGAGAGGAAGCTTAGAAAAAAACCACCCCTCATTTGCCCCGAGGTCAATAAGGATGGTATCAAAGGAAAACCTAACAGAACAATGCAATGATGAATTGCAAAGCAGCTTTTAATCACTTACTTTCTTCCCATCATGGGTAGCACGTGAATCAAAATGGCTGTTCTTCCAATTTCTATGCCTCTCTTTTCAGAATACCTAAAAAAAGGAACAATATGTGGTGACCAAACGTAGTATTTATACAGCATTGATGGTTTGTTTGATTGAGGTTCAACCTCGTACTTAAGGGTATTTCACTTATATGACGACTGATTGTCCACTTCACACTGCACATTGCCTTATTACAGTGGAAAACCGGGAGGTTTGTTTGTTTGTTTGATTGAGGTTTAACGTCATACTAAGAAAAACCGAGAGGAAACCTCGTAAAACTCATGGCATCCCCGCGATTGCCAGAGCCACAATGTGTAATTCTCTAATATACCAGATGGTCGACAGGAAGGCTTAATCGGGTGAACAGTACATCGCAGCAGCAAGCCTTACTTTACTCATGACGGCACCACTAGTAAGCTACATGTAGCTGTATGGATGAAGGAACTCAACCATGAAGTCATCGTTAAAAATATTACACAAATTTGAAAAGTTGACAACGGTTCTTTGATTTTAGTATTATTTTAATCATTTTTTATTTCCAAAAACTGTATAATAAATGTAAATGTTTTACTAAATGGTAAAACATTTTGATTATATTCTAATTAAAATCTCAGAGGAAGATTTAATTTGCTAAACCAGTAATAACATTGAAAGAGCAATATTGAATCTGTTGTCACAACATTTGTTTGTTTGTTTTATTGGGGTTTAACGTAGTACTCAAGGGTATTTCACTTATATGACAACGTGCCAGCCCAACAAGTGAAAGAAACCACCCTCGGCATCACTGGCAACAAACAAAGACAGGACGGGACAAATACAGGACTATAACAGGACTTAATAAAGACACCACAAACAGATCAGCTTCCTGTTCCCCTTTAGCTCTGAGAGCACCTGGGCAACATGATGCTTCCTCCAACCGCCCGCCACAACATTTTAAATAGTGGTACTTTATGATGTCACACACACTTATCAATTGTGACATAACTAAGGAGAACATAAAGCTCGTCCGTTATGACATTGAAGGACTGATTGCAATCCCTTTTTTGACATTACTAGTCTCTCGTTGGTCAAAGAAATCAGCCTAAATGTCGCTGACAATTCACGACATCAATAGTGACTATTGTAGTGTAAAAAGACTTACTGTTCTTTGATAGTACTGGCCTGTCGACCCCATATCACACCTTCACCCTCTGGTATGTCTTCACTAATTACAGGTGGTTTCTCAACAGTTTTCTTCTTACCAACCACAGTCTCATATTTAAATCTGCGAAAAACAAAAATTGTTACTATCTAAATGTACTGGAATAATACATTATTAAAACAATGTTAAATTCCAACATTTCAAAAGCAATATTAATGATAGATTTATGGTTAGGTGTTTGGGGTATCATTGTGAATTTGGAAACAGATCAATTGATTGATTTTCACTTGTGGGGATGGAAGGAACCCTTTTTAGTATGCCTAATTAAAAACCATTCCATTATTTATAAGATGGAAAAATTTGGTATTGATAAAAACTTCTTAGCAAGAGGGCGGACTTTAATTGAAGGAGACATAAAAAAGTAACAAACCTGACATCACCATCGCTGACCTCTATGACCTTGGCTTCTGATAGATGTGGCCAGCCTACAAAACATGTGGAACCTAACAAATCACGAGCCACTTCTTCTGTAGATAACTGAAATTTAACCGACAAGCTGTTAGGTTATTCAAATCATACTTACATTTTTTATAATCATAAAACATCACAAATAAAAGTGGTTCAAGACAGGAAAATCCCTGCAGGCATAACAACAACACACGGTTCCTTGCCTATCACGGTGGAAAAACCAAGAGGAAACCGCATAAAAACCTCCCTCGTAATTGCTGGAGTCACACCGTGTGACTTTGTCATATATCTAAATGTCGAACGTCTGATTCAATCCAGGTACACTAATGAATTATGAAACTCCCCAAAGCTGCGTCAAGGCCACTCACAACACAAAGACAATACCAACTGACTATCATAGTATTTCTCCATTGGTTGGAGAATATTAGAAAATAGTTCAATATTAGATGATGTAAGAGTTTTAGGCGTAAGAAAGAAGGGAAGTTTTACAAATATCCTGTTTAGGAACTGAATATAATGAAAATCAGTTGACAAAAGAAGGATTACCTGCTCTGTATTATGCACAATTTTCACCACCATGTTTTCACCTCTACTGTTCATTTGAAACACCCTAACTCCTGCCTTCTTCAGCTCCACCTACAACAGACAACACGTTCTCATAAGAATCTAATTCGAGATTACGGTATCTTCCAAACTTCAACCTACTTCACTAAAGCAAAATGTTGAAGAAACAGACCACACAAATTGAACTTGATCAATGTTTAATCTTACAAAAACATTTTTAACTTTCTTTGAAAATGCAATAAATTTGTTTGTTTGGGTGACGTTTTAGTTCATATTTTCAGCTATTATTTTAAAAAAAGCATATTTTCATTGCAGCCAAAAATTATATAATTTGTAGTGAACATTTTTTTTTTTAATATTATTTTTATTTAATAGGGACATGTTTAATATTACAGTTTATGTGCATGCATACACAAATAATTTTTGGATATTAATTCTTCCCTTTTGCTTAGCTCATGAGTTCAACAGGGCACCATCGAAATGGCTAACTCTTTTTCAGAGGGTATACAAAACAGAACTTGCAATGCTGACTACTCCAGAACAAAATTCATTTGAACTAATTACATGAATTAGATACAGCTTTTGAAAGTTTTCACAGCACATATCTTATTTTACCTTATTTGTGATATGTTTGAGAGTAGGGAATCCTGGGAAATAGACATCCTGCCGAACGCCAGTAGGCAAACCTTTAAAGATTTTCTTGGATGGAATACAAAATTCAAACATCGGGATTTCAGAACATCTGAAAAAAAAAAAAAAAAATTTGTCAGATAAACACATAAAAATGATCACCCTTTCAATTAACTGTGTTTGAATTGATTGATTATTTAAGGGATTGAGTGATTGATTGGTGTTTAGAACCATGCTTACGGTGGTTATTTCACTTCTATGTCAACACAAACCGCCCGCCATTTTCTCTGGTGAAAAATGATCCTCCAATGCTAAGTGAAGACGGAAGGACTATGTTGAAACTTTCTGCGCTGGCCAACAGGTTTCAGGAGAAGGAAGTAAATTTCCATGATGAGCCTTGATGAGAGAAGATGCAGTAAGAGGCATGGGCTTGATTGTTGGGTTTAACGTCGATCTCAATGGTATTTCACTTATAGGAGGATGAATTGTCAATTTCACACAATTCCTTGCTAAAATATGGTGGAAAACTGGGAAGAGATCTTGTTTACTTCCGATTGCAGGTGCCTTATCATGTGACTCCTTCATATATCTGATGGTCTACAGTAAGTGGTACCGGTACATCAAAGTAGGATTAGTAGTCCCACATGCTAACCACTAAACCACAGCTGAGCCACTGGAGGATGTGCCACAGCTATTAGAGACTGAATGAATGCTGTATTGAAGGTCAAGGATTAACCTTGACACTCATATGACCTTTGCTACTGACCTTGTCCTGCAGGGTGAAATATCAGGGAAAGTGTCTGGAAATGGTGAGCTGTATTCGGGGACTAGATCTTTACTGAATTCAAACAAACGATGTGGTCCATGGCGATTCCGAGCCTTCTCCTCATCCGTCAAAACAGCATTGATGGGCTCCATGGCAGCCAGTAATCGTTTCTAAGGGAAATCAAAACATGACAGTTTAGACATATACATGTATCTCATTATGTTATTTCAGTAATTATGAAGTTCAAATTAAAACTTTATTGTATAAGCCGTACTACCTTTAGCCGGAGAGCATCTTGATATTGACAGAGAATATAAAGAGCATACCTCATCAATAAAGGGGATTAACACCACAGCTTCCCATTCCTGCAGTTTTCCGTTCAAATCTGTTGTGAAATCAACAGGGTAAAAATCGACAATCGGTGAATCTTCTTTCGTCATTAACGTCTGCAAAAGCATATATTTGTATAAATTACAGGCGGGTATGAGAAACTAAATCTAAAATAATTTAAAATATAACGTGTAAGCTTAAACCACCTTAATAAACAAGAGCATGTCTACTTCATTTCATGCATTATATAACATAGGACAAACATAATGAAAACAAGCTGAGTAGCTAGCAGGTCTGCCACTAGAAGCTTTTTTTTTAAATATGCGCATAATCCAAGTCAAATCACCATTTCCTACTCTTGTTTAAGACCTATTTTTTTCTTCAAAGAGCCAAAGAGTAATGTGGTGTTTATCACTACTTTAGTGCAATATGCAATGTCGGTCATTTTTGTCTGAAACCTAGTGAAATACAACCACATCTATGGTACATGTATTAACAGACGTTCGACGTCTCAGTGTCTTAATTTGAGTGATGGCCATTTTGGTTTGCGGGATTAAATGTTTGTTTGTTTGTTTGATTGGGGTTTAATGTCGTACTCAAGGGTATTTCACTTATATGACAACGTGCCAGCCCAATGGGTGAAAGAAACCACCCTCGACACCACTGGCAACAAACAAAGACAGGACCAATACAGGACGCAATACAGACACCACAAACAGATTGGCTTCCTATTCCCCTTTAGCTCTGATAGCACCAGGGCAACATGAAGCTCCCTCCAACCGCCCGCGGCCCACAGGTGTAGCTTTCTTCTGATGTGTACTGGGATATAGGTCTACAGATATACAGTTAGGTCTGGATAGTACAAGGCAAAACATGCCTGTATTAATACACAAGGACAATGTAGTAGAACTCCTAACAGAGACAATCATGTGTGCACAACAGGGGTCGAATTAAAACAAAAAAGTTGGGTGCACTCTAAATACATTATTTATAGTCTTGACAAAATATTCTGGGTGCACATAAATAAATCTGGGTGCACCCACTATTTCGATCCCTGGAGCACAATGTTTTGACACTTTATGTTGTCCTCATCAGGAGTGAATGAAATGGTCCACAAGCACTATTATATAGTAACTGACCGTTATTAAAACAACAATACAAAGATCATAAAGTCTGTATTATTAGCATAAAAAGAAGAGTGAACATAGTTTTTTTTTTTTTACTATTTATACTTGTTTATCATGGTGCATATGAACCAAGGGGTCGATAGAATGGGGACCAATGAAAAAAGGAACTGTTATAAACCAATTCTCGCACATTACTTCAGTTTTAACAATAATCTGAAATCTTGCCAGTATTAAAATTGTATTTTGAAAAAGGTGTCAATTTTCCTGTAAATGCGGTCATCATCCAAATAGTAGTTTTATAAAGGTATTATTCTGATAAATACATGTAGTCCCAATTAGTAAAACTATTTACAAAATGAACTGAAATTTAATTCTTAATAACATACTAGTAAACAAATCTCATTGCAACCAAAAAATGTATACAAAGATTGGAATTAGTCAAAGTAAAAGTTTGGCAAGATTCTTGACCTTTGACCTCAGAGGTCACAATGGCCAATAATTAGCCCAATATTTTTGAAACCTCAATGAGGTGTGTTTCTTTGTTTGATTAGTTCAGTGCTGAAATAAATGTTATTTCAACCATATGACAGCTTGCCAGCCCAACAGTAAAAGAAATTATGGTAGACACCACTGGCAACAAACTAAGAAAAAGACAGAGCAATGACATGCAATACAAATGACATCACACAGATAGGCCTTCCGGTTGCCCCTTACAACTGAGACCAGGTGTGTGTTGATTGAATAGAGATTGCCCAGGTGTGTGTTGATTGAATAGAGATTGCCCAGGTGTGTGTTGATT
>JAVFBX010183280.1:0-14243 GCA_034783855.1 Mopalia kennerleyi
GAATGAATGAATGAATCAATCAATCAATCAATCAATCAATCAATCAATCAATCAATCAATCAATCAATCAATCAATCGAAGATTTAAGCAATCGATAAATTAATCAACTTAATCAATCAATCAATTAAAACAAATCAATAACTAATCAATCAATCACTCAATCAACGAATCAATCAATCAATCTTTTTCTTTCTGTTAAAAAAAAAAAATTTTACATTAAATTTACACTTCTATGTATGTGGCTAAAAGAATAATATGATCTCCCAGTTACATCAACTTCGAAACGACCCTTTGCTAAATTTAAAATTCAAATTCGACACAATCCTCTGAACTGAGGTCCACGTTCACAAAAATTAGGATATTTCACATCTTTACGCAGCTTCATATCTTTTCAATCAGTCTCAGAAAAAAATTGGAAAAAAAAATTTGCTTAACCATAAATGCATATTTTGTACGCAGTTGAACTCAGGCCATGATAGTTCAGAATAATGAGGTCATCTGAGTGCTACAGTTTGATGGTGGCATTATGATTACAGCTGAGTAATACGCTAGGAATATTAGTACACTTAGTTACATATTGGCCCAGTACATTGTCCAATCAGAGAGCGTCTAACTGATAACAGTCATATTGATTCAGACTAATGTACCCTAATTTGTTTTTCTTTATCCGCATACTGGGGAAAACTCAGCAATCATACCACATTAATGTCGATAGCACTAAAGCTGGAATTGAGTCCAACTCTGAGTGTGTAATTAAATTACATTATGTAATTATGCCAATAGAAGTAAACACGTGAGGCCCCGACCCCACCTGCACTAAAAACTCGTGATGGAATTATAATACTAAACACTTGAAACATCCACCGACTAAATAGGTTTCAATATCTCTTCAGACATCATTCTCAAGCCTATACTTATAGTATGACCAAGAACTATGTCTGAATAGACATTGAAACTTTGTACTCATACTAAACCAGAAGTTGCAATCCATGAAACCGTTTGTTATGTTTTTTACATCAACTTCTTAATGCTTCTTAAAGTGCATTCTCACAGTACGATTTGAAGTAACGACTTCGGGGGATTCCCCTCATTTTGTGCATTTTGATTGGTCGCTTATTCTGTGTTATTTTTGCCACCAATCAAAATGCAACAAATAAGGGGAATCCCCGAAAGTTGTAACTACAAATCACCCCGTGAGAATGCACCTTATAGCAGGTAGTCTATTGATTAATAATAAGAAACTTATTTCCTAATGTGGCCATCGTTTTAGTTATAAGGGCTAAGTACAAGGCTGGATATTTGTGATTACAAAATGAGTAGATTGTGACTTTAATCAAGTACCGGTACTGTAAAAACATTACGGGACGAATGTCTGTTTAGCTTATCTTGTACAGGTATACCGGTATAGTTAAACACCATACATTCTAAAGTACAGCTAGACGAAGGTTATACCGTACTCTAGCTCGCTACATCCCCTGCTTAATACTTCCTAGATAGTAGATACTATAATAGGGGTCCTCCGTGGCGGAGTGGTCTAGAGTGTACGCTCTAGAGGGTGTATGCTTCTGGTCCACATATCCCCCTCACCTCTGGGGTCGCGGGTTCGATTCCGCGGACCGTGTGTGGGCTGGTATGCCAACAACCAGCGGAAGGTCGTGGGTTTTCTGGGTAAATTTACTACCCAGTTTTCCTCTCACAATGATCTGTAATTGGGATTTAATCTTGTGATCTAACATCGAATAAATCAAAAAATCAAGGTCTACGTTTCAATCCATGAAGAATCAAAACGTCCATAGTGTGCCTCCAGGATCGATGGTTGTCATATTTTAGCTAATGGCTTTTTTTCTAGCTTCAGGTTTAAAGTAGAAGGCACGCGATTTGACAGTGGGTTTTGGTAGTTTTTAAAAGAAATCTTAGTAACATAACAGCCCTCAGAGCTAGGAACCAATTAAAATTAAGTCAGTAATTAAAATAGTACAAACCGGAAGTGACGTGAACATAAATCCGTTTCAGTTTCATGAGAGATTATATTTTACAAGGCAGTGGATGGTTAAAATTAGAAATAAAGAATTGCCAGTTAATGCATCATTTGTCAGGTCAAAGAACTCGAGAATGTGCGTAGGCCTAACATTTTCTAAAATCCGTTTATAAAAGGAACTTTCATCAAGAATTGACCGATTGAAAGCGAACAAAAATAAGTTAAAAGGGAATGCTGTATACCGCGTGTATTTCCATTTGGCCCAGAACAAACATCTTCCTATGCAAGGGTCAGTATGTGTAAGACGAGACTTCCACAACACTATCCACTGCTGTAATTCGAAGGGAAAACGTGGCACAAATTTTCATTGGTCTATATGGTAGAAACACGTAGTCTAATCAAAAAGGCGTTTACACATCAAAGTCTACAATAAACAAGCTTGGTGCCCCTGCCGATTGACATTGTCTGTGATGACACCAGGACTCGTTAATGGTACTAATATCGTGCAAGTATATTACAAATATGGCCTACTTGTCGTCCTGTGTTTAGACCGTCTCGTTCTTATTCTAAGAAAGCCCCCATCTGATTGGGTAGAGTAAAGAGAGGTCATCCGAAAGTAGGCGTGGTCAACTCTTGCTAACTCAGGTTTTATCGCCTTTGGAGGCAAGGTAAGGAAGGAAGAGAGGCTTAATGCGACGATCTTCTTTTCCGCCTTGCCTCGGGAAAATGGCTAAAGAGGGCTCCTCAGGGGTTTGAAATCGTACAATGATTATACATTGGTATCTGAAGTAAATACCGTCACAAATCCTTGTGACAAATAATGGGGAAGGGGAAAGGAAGTGTTTGTGTGTCTGTTGGGGGAGGGCGGGGGGATTTACAAATAAAAAAGGCTTTGTGCATTAACAAACCTGTCAACTCTCACGTTCAATATCCTGACTGTAAACACTTGTACACAGCATGTTCTGTTTTCACCCAATGTGCCGCGAGAATCCGGTAGGAACGAGGAGGCTTGTGTGTCGTTAATGCATGGATTAATAAGTCGCCCCATTCTAACATCATTTTGTGGGAATCTATAAAATAGAACAGCATAAACGGACACGTCTACTTTAACTGGCTGTTCGCCGAAAGTTTAAATCTTTCCTGGAACATAGTCAGATCATTACCAAATGCTCCGGCTAACACATGAAAGTTCATGCTTTTCCTGTATCCATAAAACAAACAAAACATAAAATATCCCAAAATATTTTATCCCAAAATAACGAAAATACTGTTCATCTTCACTTTCTAAAAGACACCAAAATTATTCAAAACATAAAATAGTTTGTATTCATTTTTTAAAATTATCTTCCCGCTCCGAAACTGATTTCTATCCGCCCTGAAACTAATTTCCACCCACCTCGAAATTAATTTCCATCCGCCCTGAAATTGATTTCTATCAGCCACAAAATTAGTTTTCACTCGCTTAGTAAATAAAGCCTTCTTCGATGTACCGTTCACGGGATCGAGTCCGTCAGTCGACCCTCAGGTATATGAGTGAGTCACACGGAGTGGCTCCGGCAAAACAATTTTCCGGCGAATGCCCCCTCTTGTGAAGTAAGCGTTAAATTCGGTCGCCAAGGGTGAGGACATAAACCAGAATATTATGTTGCAATTTTGACTCCTGTATCCTTTCCTAACAAAGTTCTAAACTTAGACGTAGGCCCTATTAAAGGATGTGCTATTAAGACATACTAGTGACGTTATCTATGTGACGTCACACAATAAGTAATACTGTTCCACGTACGTCTGTAGAAACTTGTTGACTGAAACCTCGTACATGTCACCAGAGGTCTATTCAAGTGTCGCGCCCAGCCATGCATATAGCTATAACAAACTTTCTCCTAACTTTGGGTGTACAAGCCAGGCTCTTACAGGCCAGCGAGACGGGTTGTTGTGTATACGGACTGTGGCAAGTACAGCCGGATTACGGTGACCTAGTTTTATAAATGTCCTGGTCCTGTGTCACTGCTTAAGCCCACTCCTTATACTGCGTATGCTTTAATAGGCCTACATCCATATAAACACTGACAGTTTTGAGAGCTCTCGTTTGATAGAACGTTGTACTGTACAGTTGATAGTTTAATAAGACTTTAAACCAACTGTTGATCTGATTTGTACTTTGATGTGTTGAACAGACTGTATATAGTAACGTTGACTGTAGCCAAGAGAACTTTGAGAAGATTTTAACACAGCAATAGCCTATTCTACAACAGGTGGATTCGGCGTACACCTAACCTGTTTCTACAAGTGCATTTTATACACGAGTGTAACCAGTGGATTATATATAAAGGGTCGACATATAAGGTAGGACTTTTTTTATTATCATCTAATTTATCACAGAATAATGAAGTGAATCTGGTATAGGCCTACCTATCCATTCTATACTGTTTTATGTATAATGTATATCTTAAACTGCACACAAAGAAATATCTACGTTAAAATAATCCGAATAGATTTATAGGCTTGGTGGATAAAGACTGTATACAACATTCATTTGGACACTAGCTTAACTTAAATGTTTTGCGTGTAAACCAAGTTATAAAAACCTATAGATTGTGTGTTGGTCCCAGTGCACAGAGAACGTTAGACCGTAGAGCGTTCTACCGGTACAGTGTCTCGGTCGTCGAGTGATGGTTCATACTATAGCGACCTTCATTATAACTCTGTGTTCAGGACAAAATTAACCACATGCACAATGAGAAGTCATACATGTCTCACAGCGCATTGATATAACAGAGGATGTGTATGTGGACTCAATGTCAACGTCTCGGTGATCGACTGGAAAGGGAGATAACACATGTGGCTGTGGTAAACACTGGAATGTGTCTACGTTTGCCCGCCAGAACAGACTCAACGGGCCTCCCAGTTAGGCACAAGTCCTCCAGGCCAGGAAGCATGTCCCAGAATCATCAAATTCAACAACAAACAATTCACAAGAGAAGTAATATTAAAGTACAAAAAAAATAATGTAGGCCTAACAGATATATAGTATTAACTAAAGGATAATGTAGAGCCAAAGCTAACTTAGTCTCGTGTGAACCAGACCATCGCTTTAGCTTCGACCAAGTTAATGCGAGGGTCTGGTTCACGCGAGGCTAACGCTGACTTCAATCCTACCGGAATAAAACCCCGCGGGGCTTGTTATTATGATAAACCCTGAGCAAATACAATTTTACATTTCTTGACAACCTATAATAATGTTAATATTCAATTAATATTAAGCGTCATTAATAAATCGTTATTGTATCTCCCATGTGTAGTGATATTTAGGTTTTGGAATATGATTAAATTCCGCGGTACCCTATGTCAGTTATAATGTATATCAGTACGTATGTCAAAATATATGCATTTGTAAACGCATGCTTGCCAGAAATGTAGGCCCTATATATCTTAATTTGGCATCTATATGTAATTATGTTTAATCGGGTTTGTTTTATCGCTGCAAACTGTTTTCGGGGCTAATACTCCAACACATGCCCTGAGATCAGTATATATTTTTTTGCTGTAGTGAAAGACAGTTTTGCCTTCTTCATAAGTTACCATGCACTTTTCTCACTCCATCCTATTATAATGTATCCATTTATAAATAATTGTTCAAAAGTAGAACGCTATAGTATGGCTCTCGTGATAGTAAACAAATAAACATATTAGATCGCCCAGGGTTCGAATTCAAGTATCTGCCATATTTCCTTCACTTGAAAGGGTGTATATTATAATAATATGGCTGCAACACCAGGTACCGATACGATACAAGTGGCAACTCTCCGAGATATACGTGTCCGATCGCACTGTAACTTTATCCTGCCGACTAGAACACACAAAATTTTTATTGCAACATCTTCAAATCCTTCCAATTACTGATTATAATAAATTTCCAGTGCTTATGTTCGTTCCCTGTTTCTCTTATCTTCTAGAAAAATTCCAACATCATTCGATGGCTTTTTCACGAAACAAATAAATACCCTTCCAATACGGTACAAGAAGAAAACTTTTTGATTTACAATGTGAAGTGGACAATCTGTCGTCATATAAATAAGTTAAATACCCTTAAGTACGACGTTAAACCCCAATCAAACGAACAAACAAACAAACTCAATCACGTCAACATCCTTATTTAACTCAAAACTGAAAAGAACATTGTTAGTATGGCTTTCTTCCTGTGTTACATATCGACCATGTTGTACAACATGTGTTATGTCCCTGTAATTGTATTGTTAAATGTGTATATAAGATAAATATTTTATCACTGTCATGTCACTGGTATGAAACATATGCACGGGATAAAACAAGCTCCCTCAGCTTTATTCCCGCTGATGTATGTCTTTTCATATATTAGTGAATAAAATATATTATCTAATCTAAACAATATTCGACATAAATAAAATTTCGTGTATCTTGTTATTATGTACCTTTATGCCGGGAATACTCTATTTAGACACCAGTTGATCACAGGCAATCGACAAACAGTATCACAGGAGTCAAAGTTAATAATACCCTTCGTGTTTCATCGTCGTGTTGCTGACAAGTGCTTCACTACATAGGGCCTACTGTTTAATATAGCTTTGTTTATATTGGCTGATCTATTGTTCTGTTAAATACTGCTTCTAACGGCATTCGTATTGTCAACAAACATGTCAATGTAGAATGTTATCCGGTACGGCCCCTTCCTGTTCGGATCACATTCTGTCAAACAGTACTATACAGGTTTCACGTTTAGTCGCTAGCAAGATAAGTGAGATCCTGCAGTATGTCTGGGAATCTCATTGGCGACACGTTGGTGAACGACACACGCATTGATCTGTTTTATTCGAAGATAAATCACACACTATGACAAAGAGCATATATATAAATATGTATGAGTCTGTTTCCATATGCCAAAAAGGCCATTCTAGCGATTAACTGCAAATAATGTAGTGGTCCCACTTCGTCGAATAAATCAAGATAATGTAATTTTTCTGTCCTAATGTTCTTATTATGCAAATGTCCTTGCCCGTTCATTAATATTGTGGGTTACAGTCACTTCGCGCACAGGACCACCAAAACGCTCAATCAATATATACCCTCTTGATCGCGGTGAAAGTTCATTATAAAGACGAACCTTACAGAAGGGTCACTCTATCTGCTTTGAGGCTGCGCCACACGGTCTATGGGTATAAGTCGATGCACAGTTTGCATTTTGTCCATAGGCGATCTCTGTAAATGACGAATTTCACTAAGAATGGGGATTGATCTTGGTGTCATAAAAACCAAATCTCAACTCACGGTGTTCCAGTTCCACTGCATTGTACATGAACATTAAATAAGTTCTACGCACATACTGTAACGCAAGGTATAGTTTGTTCATTGTATAATATATAGATTATTCATGATATTATCGATATTAACTCTATACATTTGTACACTGGTTGACTTTGGGTTTTATATTGGAAGACTCCACTACATTGATTCCAACAGTAGTAGTTGGTTTGGACAAGGCAGTCAATGGGCCAACTGGGTGGTTACCGTTAAAGTATCCGGGGAACAAAAACAACCTTGCTTCTCTGATGTTTTGTCGGTGTACTCCCAATGCACCTGGAACAGAATAACGTGGACCGTGCAGTGGCTTTTACTTTTGAGAATCAGTATTTCATCTTGAGCGCAAGATCCGGTGTAAGATTCAGTTTGGCGTCTCTGTGATTGTACCATAATCGTGACACCAAATTCAATCCAGTGATTATTGGCGCAGTTCGTTAAGAGGCTATTCTTTTCACTGACATGTAATAGACAAGGGTACAGTAAACCCAGCGATCCGTATAAGACTGACTTAAAGTCCAATCATGTGCACAGCTGCTTCTAAGGAATTATTTTACAGAGATAAAAAAAAAAGCAGGTACAAGCGTTAGAGCCCATGTCTGGATGCCCACGTTTCGGTATCCAGTGAATGCCAGAAAAAGTTTAATTTCGGATCACTTTTGCTATTCTCGCTTTAAAATCGTTTGAAATTCTACGGCACCTGTTTAAAGGCCATTGGGAGCTTGGGTTCTGGTGCGATCATGTGACTGGATGAATTGCAATGTCTGTCTGATCAGGCACGAAAGCAGTACCGCTTTTCTGTTGTATTTTGCCGTTATAAAAGATTTTATTACAGTAAAATCAAAATAAAACAACACGAATCTCGCCTAGGAACTATGCGTGAAAAACACCAATAGTGCTCTGCAGCGTTTTCTTTGGGTGATTTTAGGCTTGAACCCAAGCGTACTTTTCTTCTATAAAGATTGATTGTCCATTCCTCATACTGCCTTCAGTCAGTACCTTATGTGACTCCCTCATATACCGGAGGTCGACAAGGGGACACGAATCAGCGAGTGAGCGGTACATAGACGGAGGATCTGTAGTCTGGCGCGCTAACCACTATACCATGGCCCGCGGCGCCGTTTCTATTATCCGATGTCAACCGGTGACGGTTGTACCGGCATCTAAACAGCTAGCTCGCATCAATATATTATACAGTCTGCCAGTCTGTAGGTAGGAACAGCAAACGAGATCGATCTACTAAGAGGTTTTCATAGTTATAATACATCACAATATGCTACAGCAAATTGTAAGACATCATACCATATTTTTGTCACTCTTGTAAATCCATGTCTACGAATTAAATGTTTGTGCATTAATCTATTATCTTTATCCAAAATCACCAAGCCTATATTTCAGTATTGAGTTTTTCATTCGTTTGTACTAAAGTTAATTATTTGCCAACCATGATATATCACATAGCAAGTAATGAGATTAGCTACAGGGTAACAAATGACGCCAACAAATTTACACCAAATTACAGTGTATAATTGTCCGTAGCACGATCTATGGCAAAGTGTTTGGTAGCATCGAGTCGTCGCTGTGTGTCCATCTTCGTTGAGGTGTGACCTAGGCGAACTTTCTGACACGCATCTCCTATAATAGTCCTTAAACTAATTGTGTGTAATTGATTACTCTTTTCTGATACCACACATTGAGTAATATTTTTATCAGGTTACTCTAAATAAAATTAATATTTTCTCTTGTAAGGAAAGGGGGATCTCTACGACTGTTTGGAATCATACAAGTTTCATCCCAGCAACAAGATAAACTGCAAGCTATAACCCAAACCGTACAACCCAGGAGCATGTTCTATGGCTAGCGTATTCTATGGGATTAGTCCATGGATGTTGTCCGTCGAAGTATAGGGTGTTTTAAAATACGCAAACAGACTCCAGTTAGTGTTAGGATTAAGCATTATAGGATTAAAGTTATATAAGATTTTCTCTGGAGGTGACTTATGAGGGTTCTTTTTATCGTTCAACGTGTTAAGTATCGCAGAGTAGAAAGTGGGCACTGCGTAGATTTATCAGTGAAGGCGACATTGGAGGCCAATCAAATGCTCAGACTAATTTTGGCTAAGCGGTGTCACAGAGGACAGTGGCAGAATAATCGGTAGAATCTTAAAACTGCATTTAATTAAGCCCTGAGACGTGCAGACCCCTTTCTTGTTAACTAGCCAACCTACACAAGTAGGTAAACCTTTTCAAACAGACATGACCTCTACATGACGTTGAACTGTTTTTTTTATTAAGTTGTCTTTAAAAATGAAACTGGAGACCAAGTTCCGAACTAAATAATCAGAACTGTTATCTGGTCCTTGGAGCGTGTCGTAAGTTATCTTGCGAAAAAACTCTAAATGTATGCCAAGTATCTAAAAAAATATATAGCTTTATAATTTATTTTAAACGTAGCTATTTGTGTCTATAAAAACTAATCACACTGACACAGGGATGTCGATTCAGCAGAAGAAAAAAACATGGCGTATACATATAGCTTTGACGATTTCTTGTGTTTTTACAGAAAGGATGTTGTAAAAAGTATCCGTAGAATTTACTCCAGTAATATTGTTTTGTAGATCAACTATAACGTATCCGATTTCTAAAATGATCACCCAATTCCCCAATAAACACATTCCAGCATGATATTTTGGCTCGCAAAGTATTAAACCGAGCAGACTTTCGAACGCCATGTTTTAAATCACGAAAACTCACATCGACTGTTTAAATGTTATCCGGGGCATATTACTGCATATAAAACATTCCAAAATATAAACGATTCTACTTCCTTCGTCGAGACATTGGCTTTACATCCGGGCCATTTTTGTTTTGCACTTTTATTGGCTGGGTTTTGGTATACGTCGTCCCATATATTGATGGAAATTAATGCGCGATGGCCTGGCATAGTATACGGGAGTTGGCTTAGTCTCGACCAGTATAGAAACTCACGCGAGAGTACGATTGCCCTTTAAATTATATAAAACTTGTACAGGAATAGACATCGGAACCCACTGCCCGATTAAACACTTTAAGAGGTAACAGCCATAATGGAATTATGATTCTCCTAATTGTGGGTGTGTCTGGATTAACTGGAATGCGAAAGGTTTACACAAGAGCAATAAGGTTTTTTTTTTTATATAATTACGGAAATTCGCTGGAGCAGTTCTGAACGTGTCCTTTTCATCTGGGAGGATGTCCTCTTAGCGGTATACTTTGCGGCTATGGAACTCATCGCTTTTCACCCTATGTAAACATGCAATTCATTATCAGACAGACAGACAACATAGATAAGTCAGAATCCTAACAGAGGGTCTGCCGCAGTGGAATTGATCGACAATCTTGATCGATCACGTATATCTCTTAAGCGGTATAGATTGGTTATTCAGCACACTGAGCACAGTGTGACATTGGTATTTTTATTGTTAAAATATTTCAATTCGAATCGAAGTCAACTTATTGTTTTAATAATGTGTTTTTATGTATAATTGATTGACTGTCCGGTGTTAAACGTCATATACATAGCTATTTCACTTGTAAGTGAAAAACAAGACACAGTGACACAGTGACAAAACTATAAAATACGCCATGTTTTGTTCAGTAGGTAAATAAGCCTTTCCATACTGCTAACTGATGGCAGTAGTATGCGCCTGGACATACATCACCTTTGTCATCGATTTGTCAATACATGGCCGATACGAATCCAATTATACCTAATGCTTTTGTTGAATAATATCTTCACTGAGCCCGACGTCTGGGTTAGAGGTACGGCTCTTTAGTTGTTCAGATCACTAAAACAAATATGTCTGAGCATGACTCGTCTATAATAAACACTGCCCATAGAAAATCTGCTGGCTGCGAAACACACAAGCAATCGGCGCTGTTTATTTCTGGTGCTGTAATCTTGTTA
Organism: Mopalia kennerleyi; assembly: GCA_034783855.1. Lineage (NCBI taxonomy): Eukaryota > Metazoa > Mollusca > Polyplacophora > Chitonida > Mopaliidae > Mopalia > Mopalia kennerleyi. The sequence continues at coordinate 11,255 of JAVFBX010183280.1, forward strand.
ATTCAATATTTAAAAGGTCATCAGTCGTCTCACAAGCTCTATAATTATATAATCTCAATGAGTGAGGTTTACGTTCATAAAGTTGACCAATTTGTAAGATTAGCCAGTTTTATTAGTTTAGTCTGTCTAGCACAGATTATGTAGGAAAATTTAACTATAATATGAATAGTTATATTAACATAGCGATATTTAGCTCGAATCGTTAACACTGCCAGGAAGAACGACCTAAAACCACAGTGAAACCAATTAACTCTATAAAGGAATAGAGCTGCCTTTTACTCATATGTAGACAATGGCGTCGAATGCTAAAATATGGTTCACTTATTTTTAAATCCAACACATTTATGATATATGTAATGAAATATTGTCTGTAAACTTAGAAGACCTATCCTGCTGATCAGATACAGTACAGACTAGTGATCCGACAGTGACAGCACATTCAACACATCGTTGGGCCAGCGGTATTAACTCGTTGGGCCAGCGGTAGTAACTCGTTGGGCCAGCGGTAGTAGCTCGTTGGGCCGGCGGTAGTGACTCGTTGGGCCAGCGGTAGTAACTCGTTGGGACAGCGGTAGTGACTCGTTGGGCCAGCGGTAGTGACTCATTTGTTAGCTTGTACCCCTACTAATCTTTAGTCGACTGATCACACCCACAGTATCGAGTCCACCAGTGAACCTGCGCAGAATAAAGGTGTCACACGTGGTGACTCCATTAATCGCCGTTAAGAATTATTTACAATTTTTCCTCCGGCTTTTCCCCTGTATATTCTACTGTAAGAAAGGGTATAAAATGGACAGCCCCAAAAATCAAATTGTCGTCATCATAATATCTTAGATTAAGCCTTCTTCCTATTAAAGTGACTTGCTGTGTCCTATAATATTAACCAATAAATAGATCCGGTTATTCATAGATATATGTATAGATGTAAGTGAGTAATGTTACCACATAGTATTTATAGATAAATCACACGAAACTATTTCGCCAGCTGATACTGATGTCCACTGAAGGGAGCTTCTTTTTTACACTATATACATCCTGTAATTGGTCCAAAAGTTTGTTCCCAATGTGTGTTTCGAAATACCAAATGGTTCATAACGCCGTGCTAGTCACAAGACGTATTTTTGAAGGTGCTCTATGTAAATTTGTTGTTATTGGGTAACAGTTCTACAATCTACACCGTTCAGAGACTTGTTTACCGACACAACGGGCCGTGTGTATCATGACGTTATTATTTCAACGGTAGATTTTTTAAAAAATTGTTTGTTTATAGCTCTAAAAGGAAAGTGTTAACGACATACTTAAAATGTTTACTACTTATGTTGGTCCTTTGTTTATCTTTTTCATGGTAAATGCTAAAGGTGCTACTAATAATGATAGGATGTAAATAAGGTGTTTGTAATGTAAATATTACAAAATATTCACCCCATAACGTAGCTGAAATACAGGTGAATCTGACGAACAACAGTAACCTTCCAATCCTGTTGCTGTCAAAGCCAATGGACAACACGCTTTTGGGGATATTTTGTACTGCATCTTGGGGTTGTCTTTGTTTTCAGTGAGGCCGAGGGTAGTTTTCTTCACCCATCGGGATGGCACGCCCCCAAATGAGTGAAATTATCTTAAGTACGGCGTAAAACTCCAAATCAAACAATCAGGTCAACTAACTCATATTTATTGATATGTATGGTATATTGATTTGATTATAGTTCAGGAAATATACTTTCAATGACCCCTATTTATTGATGGATTTAAGGTAGCTTATGCTGTAATCTGAAGTTTGATAGTCAATAAATCTAATATCGTGCGGTAAATGAGAAATTGATTGATTAATTGATGTTTTACGCCACATTTAGTGGCATTTCAGCTAAGCTGTGGCGTAAGCATTACAAATTCAAGTCAACTAACTCATATTTACTGATGATTATGTATGGAATATTGATTTGATTATAGATCATCAGGAACTATGCTTTCAATGACCCCTATGTATTGATAGATCTAAGGTGGCCTATAGCTGTAATCAGAAGTTTGATTGTCAATAAATCTAATATTATGCGGTTAATGAGAAATTGATTAATTGATTGGTGTTTTATGCCACATTCGGTGGCATTTCAGCTCCGCTGTGGCGTGAACATGTTTACAATTTATTTGCTGGTAGTGACAGATATTGATGAAGTTTCGAATAACAGCATATCCACCTGTGATTGGCTGTGAATTAGCTAAGCATTCTGTATCCCACAATTTCCCTCATTAAATAGTTCACTTTGGTTCTGAGTTACACAAATAAACAACGTAATGAAATTCATAGCAATAATTAGAGATTTAATGAGTTAAACATTGAACACAATTTTTATAAATGATGTACACTTTTTATTACTTTATTTTCAATTGAATCCTCTGAAAATATGTCGCTGGTAATTAAGAAGAATGGTCGAGCAGATGACAAACTCTCTCCCATTAGAACTAAATCAATAAACGCCCTCAAACAAGACATCCAGAAATCAATTAGAAATTTGATCACCGTTCTCAGACAAAGATAAATTGATTGCGGGTTTTGGGGTGTTGAGTTTGCATGGCTATGTAAGGACCCTCACTGCCCTCAGAGGCTGTCTTATGACTAATGGCCCTCACTGCCCTCAGAGGCTGTCTTGTGACTAAGAGCCCTCACTGCCCCCAGAGGCTGCCTTATGACTAAAGGCCCTCACTGCCCTCAGAGGCTGCCTTATGACTCAGGACCGTCACTGCCCTCAGAGGCTGCCTTATGACTCAGGACCGTCACTGCCCTCAGAGGCTGCCTTATGACTAAAGGTGTTTCAAGGATATTGGCTAACCATAATCTATTTTCTTGGCACCGAGAAAACATAACTTTACAACAGAAGAAATCACATTGTGCGCTTATGTTAATTCGTGTGGGATATATAGTCACCACATACGTGAAATATATCTGAGCACGGCGTTCAACATCAAACGATTGGCCAGCCGCCGCCAGTCC
>JAVFBX010183291.1:0-14242 GCA_034783855.1 Mopalia kennerleyi
CATGACTATGTAGAATTATCCTCAAACTCACCTTATACTAAGGCTCGCTTAAGGTTACAATTCTACTACGTCATGGTTACGTCACTACGAAACCATGTGAGATTTTAAAGTGACATGGACAGTAGATGAAATGAACATAGTAACATATCAAACACACATGATCAAATAAATGTCAAGTTTACTGCCTTAATACATGACCAGTGTTGAAATAACTGTTTATCCAAATAAAGTATTATACGTTTAAACTGGATTTAAAATAACGTTACCGAAGTTCTCTGTTTCTTCTTTCAGAACAACATTTTGGTAAAACTTAGCAAATGTGGAGGCCTTTGCCCATCCGGCATTCCTCATAATAGTGTTGATTGGCATTCCCTTTGCTGCAGCTGCTGATGTGCAAGCACTCCTAGTGCTGTGAGCACTGAAAATAGTAGTATCTATGCCAGATAAATTCAAAATGATTTTTAACCATCTACTGATAGTGTCTGTCGATACAGGACAGTGAGGCTTCTGAAAACTTATCAGTAATCTCGTATGCTGTCCTCTTATTGATTCAGTTCTAATTAAATATTCTTTTAACAGTACAATGACACAAAGTCTTTCATCAGGTTTAAACTGTTCAAGCACTAATGGCTCAATGTGACGACCCGGTTTTGACTGCTTGAGCAAATCCATGATATGAAATACACATTTACCCTCTGATAAAGTCATGTAACGAATATCCAGTGCTTGCAGAGTCTGACAACGCTGTGCAGTTAACAAAGCTAAAAGCATAGTAAGTTTCAAGGTAAGGTACTTTAAGGACATATCACTGACAGGAGGAAATGTTTGTAAATAGTCCAGGACAACTCTTACATCCCATATATGGGAGTAGCGAGGAAGCGATGGTCTCATGTTAAATACGCCTTTCGCAAGACGTGAAACTATTGGGTGTGACCCAAACGTCACATTACCAGGTAGAATTATCACAGTAGACATAGCCGAACGCGCAGTGTTCATCGCACTGTATCCAATTCCGGAATTCGCCAGTTCCCCAAGAAAATTAATACCATCTTCTAAAGCGGGAGAAATGGGATCGATGTTCCTGCTACTACAGTATGCAGCCCATCGACTGAGATACGTTCTGTATTGCTTATGTGTAGAGTGGCGCCATGATTGGCAGATAAAATTTGAAGCTGTTTCTGAAAGTTTTTGGCGAGCGAGGGATTTCCTGATAAGCGACACACTATCAAAGTCAATTTCTTGTGAAGTGGATGGACACTCTGTGGATCGCTCGGCAACAACAGTGTCTTTTGTGTCTTTGGTAGTACTATTGGATACCATATGAGCATTCTCATGAGCTGTGAATACCAGCTTTGGGTGGCCCAATTCGGCACAACAATCGTCCCGGTCGCCCCCTCCTCCTTCACTTTCTGAAGCACTTGGGATATTATGCTGAAAGGTGGAAAAGCATAAAAGTCATATGAATTCCAATTTACAGTGAAAGCATTAATTTGTACTGCATAAGGATCAGGGCGATACGACATGTATGGCATAAACTGACAATTTATGCGTGACGCAAACAGGTCAATATCAGGCGTAACTCTTAGCTTTGACATTGCATCTTTAAACATGGCTGTATTCAACATCCATTCAGTCTCTCTGCGACTGTTACGTGACTCAAAATCAGCTTGCTCATTTAAAATGCCTGGAACATGTGCAGCTGTAAGCCATACATTGTGTAATTTACACCATTCTATTATAACTCGTGTAATTTTATTGCATTTAACGGAATGGCTGGTGCCCATGTGATTGAGGCAGGCGACAGCAGTGGTATTGTCTATTAACATTTTTATGTGTTTACCAGTCACATTAAAGGCCTTGAGAGCCATAAAAACTGCAAGTAGTTCCAAATAGTTTATGTTATTGGTGGCTTCTAGTGCTGTCCACAAACCTCCAGTACTGTCCTGACCACATACGGCCCCCCACCCGGATTGAGAAGCATCAGTATTCATTGAGATATCAGGGGAGCCATGACTTATCACATTAAAGGCAGACACAATATTATCTATCCACCATTTTATGTCATTGATAGCAAGTTCAGATAAACTCATGGATTTGTCAAAATCACCATGATTAGCTTTCAAAGCATCAGATTTTTCAATTTCTGTCTGACGGTAATACAAAGGTCCATACATGACACCTGGGTAACTTGAGGTCATAAAACCAAGAGCTCTAGCAACTGACCGTATGCTCGGAGAAAATCCTTTAATCAGGTCTAATAAAAACTTTTTGATTTTATTGGCTTTATCTGCAGTAAGATAAACTCTCATTTGTACAGAATCTAGTACAAAGCCCAGGTAAACTTGCCTCTGGGAAGGAATAAATGAAGACTTCACTGGATGAACAACAAAGCCATGAGTATCTAACATCCCCACTGTGGCTTTAACATTAGAAAGACAATCTTCAAAATCATCTCCTTGCAGAAAGGAGTCATCAATATAACTTGTTGACAGAAAACCTCTCTTTCTGAGATCAGCAAATATGGGTTTAACCAGTTTAGTGTATTTCCGGGGGCTTGAGGCTAAGCCATTTGGAAAGCATGTATAATTGTACAGCTTACCTCTCCACTGAAATTTTAGATACTTCTTACTATTGTCATTGACTGCCACAGTGTAATATGCGTCTTTTACGTCCACTGAAGCCATGAAACAGTTTGGAGTGATAAGTTTAATGGCTGAATTCAGGCTTTCCATTTTAAAATGGTGGTATTCAACATGCCTATTCACGCCTTTCAAATTTAGTATCAACCTATTTTTTTAGTCGAAGAAAAACTGGAGAAATATATTGGTCTTTTTCATGATAAGAAGGTTCTATAACACCCTTCTCAATAAGGCTTTGAATTTCATTGTCCATAAATATTTTCTCAGAAAAAGACAATTTGATTTCATTTGGTGGTTTACACTGGTAAGGAAGAGATGTAAACTCTATGGTATAACCACAAACTGTATCTAAAATTTCAGTGTCAGTGGTAAGCTGTTCCCATTTAGCAATAAACTGCTTTAATCTTCCAGCACGGAAATTAGCAACTTTCTCTGTTAAGTATTGCTTCAAATTAAACAAATAATGATTAACAGTAGCACTTACCTGAGGTTCAGGCAGAACAAGCTCATTTTGTGCAGGGTCGGTTATTTCCGGTCGTCTGATTTCCGAGAGAACTGCTTCACTTCGGACGACTGCTGTCGTTTCCAGTAAGGTTTGTTGTCTCTCCGGCCACGGCCTAAAAAATTGTTACCTCTACCGGCATCTCGGTCATTCCTGTATCTCCATTGAGAGTTCGAGCCAGAAGCTACAATGTACCCAATCTGATTCGTCGCTTTGACATCCTTCAGTTGTTTTCCAAGCTCATCGCCGAAAAGATTTTCAGTAATCGGCATGTGGGGAGAGCAAATGGAAGCGTATTCCTTATTTAGAGCAGGCCTTATCAGTTCTCGCCGCTTAAGCGACAAATCATACGTCACATGGCCTAGAAGACCAATCGCATCAGTCAACAGACGCACCTGTTTATTTTGATTAGTCTCTGAAGTTTTCCCCAAAATACAGTCAACACACTTGCTAATAGCCGAAGTGGCTGTTACGACTGACCGCTGCACATTAGCAAAACGGTGATCCTGTTTTCGTTGAAAATTTTTCAATTTTGTCCATATTTCAGGATTCACTCGCGGCACGGTCATATTGTCACAGTTTTCCGGCCGACTATGTTGAGAGAGCAACTATTTCACTTTATCGTCATTCAGACGTTTTTCAAACCGACTGTTGATTAATCCAGCCAACTTATTTGACACTGGCAGTCCTACTTTATCGTTTTCATTATATTCAGACTCTATATCGCCAATGATGTCATTTCCATTGTCCTCATTAGCCAAAGGACCATCATCAGCCAACAAACCGGTCACATCAGAGTCACTGCCCATATCACTAATAACGTGTTCTATAAGTTGGCGTTTAGCCGGGGGAGTGTCTGCTACGGAATGGGATGTCGTGCTATGCTTTCGCTTGCCTGTCTGTCTGCCTGGTGAGAGCTTTGGCCAGGGCGGGTTTTTTGACTGGAGTCGGCCAAGCCGTACCCATTTGAGTCATTGTGTAGGCTAGCCCCTACATAGTAGATTCCATGTGTCCAAACATAATCAATAGACGACTGTTAACATCAGGTTGGTCGTTTCATTTTACCTGCGTCAAGTCAGCCATAGGAACGTCGTCCAACAATAAATTGTCCTCGTCCGGGTCAGACGAGACAGGAGGCTTAGGACTCTGTGCATTCTGAAGACCTGTATTGTCCACCACGTGGCCTGCCTGTGAAACAGGTTTACCACTGTCTTTATTACTGGCCATCTACAAATCTAAAATAGGCTATAGGTATAGGGGCATATACGAACTAAATAACAAGGTTTGTTATTTAAGTCGTCCACAAAAAAAAATCAGAGAGAGAAGGGTCTTCTCTTTCCATACGACTGAGCAGTCACAGGTTGCAACTGCTCGCTTCGAGGGCTACACGAACAGTGATGCTTGGCTCACATGCGCAATCTCACATGGTTTCGTAGTGACTTAACCATGACGTAGTAGAATCCTATATTTATACAGCCTATTCAGCTGTATAAATAACGGGCATTTATTTGTTTTCAAAGTTTAACATGAGCGATACAAGCGGGATTTCTGTAAGAACCACCCCATATAAGTAACACTTACAACACGAAATCCAAGTTAAAAAAAGACATGGCGCTATGACCAGAAAAACACGTACTGAACGTTGATGGAAAGATAATTTCCAAGTTGTTAGAAATCTTCTAGCTCAAGCCACATCACCATGTAGCTTACCTGCTTTTATCTATATATTTAATTTTTCCGTTCATCCGGTAATGAACAATGACAAGACTTGACTGTCACAAGACACAACCCACATAGACATTATATCTAGCAGTGCTTGTTATCTCGATGAGTACCAGTTTAATCTTTCGAAGTTATGGAGTTTTTAAAGAGGCCTTATAAAGGATCAGCTACATTTCCGCTGGCACCAGTTGTGCCAGCGATGATATTTAAAAATTGAAAACCCCTTTGAAGACAACTACCTCAATTGACGAGAATTCCCTCGAAGGCCGTTGCTCTGTCAATAACTTGCTTCAAGGGCCACTCCACTACACCGGCGAGATGCTCAGACAGAAGGTGATAGAGATGTAAATGTTCGACTGCTTATATAAATAGCCCGAAACAGAAGATATTCACTGTGCGGTCGCTGCAAGAGTTGTCGGCCCTTTTATAACAGTCGGTGGAGCATACGGGCAGACAGTTTACCAAGTAGCAGTCACATATAATCAATCCAATGCAGTGGATTTTCCACATATCCGCAGGGGGGTCCCAAAGCGCAAAATTGTGTACATCGCGCCTGCTATATTTGAGAAGGTAAAGCATCGGTAAGTCTCGGTGACAAGTTTGGTTTGGTTTTCCACTCTTGATCTGTGGAAAATCGTCAGAGGTTTGAACCAGTCAGAATTGGTTCTATACGAAGAAATAGACTCGTAGTTTAATTGTATTGCGTGTTTGCCATTCCAACTATTAATCACATCTACTTAATAAATATATATTGTTATTAAATATTTGAAATTTGTATGCGATCCACACAAAGTACGTTACTTTGTGCAATAGAACAGTTCAATTCTCAGCTGTGGCCCAATTGCTACCTTTTTTGGCTAAGAAAACTGCCATGATTTAATGCACCCTTTACGCAAGATTCACATCAGGGTCGCCTGGCTTGTAAGTCTTTGATAGTAAATAAAATATATCATGGAATACATAACAGTTTGTTTTTATATTATTTATAAAGTGTATGACACATATATTAGAGAAAATAAACAATACGGGAAGAAATAGACAAATTTACCCAACATATGGATTTGTCCCTATCTACACGTTATACTAACATAGACATGTCTGGAAACCGGCTTGCGATTTGTCAGACTCGTTTTTTAACTTTGTTACTTCCGGTTATAAGAGCGCATGTCCCACAAACTTTATGTTCCCCGTGACGCGGCCATCGCCGACACATGACCCTAACAGCCAATGAAATAGTGGTAAATGTCAACACTGTTCAGTTAATAACCTATAGATTATTGGTTCTCCTCCTGGCATATCGCGCCATCCATAGACCTGCCCTTTATAACTGGAAGCAAAACAGTTCAAAAACGGGTCTCCAGACCTGTATGTTTGTTTAACCTATAAATAGGGACAACTTAATATTTTTGGTAATTTTATTTCTTCCCTTATTGTTTATTTTTCTCGAATGAGATAAAAAAAAAAACAACAACAACAGTTATTTATTCAATAACGTATTTTATTTACTACCAAACACTTATACGAGCTAGGCCACAGTGATTGACGCCCGAGGTTAAGGGAGGTAATCGGAGATTTTCTAATAACCTAGCCTATCCTTCAGAAACTAGAAAAGAAGGCTAATGAGATGAAGATCGCCGTGACACAGACAACAAAGTGCATACTATTAAGAAATGAGTTGTATATGTTTATTTATTTATTTATTAGTTAATGTATGTATCTCTTGGCCTGTAATGCTGAGCCTGTTGTCTATAATAAATGACTTAAACGATTTGAAATCAAGTTAAATACAGTTACAGGTCTTGGCAACCGATGTAACCTTCATCTGACCATGGTAAAATCATAAAGGTGCACTATTGGCTTTATTATAATTTATTCTAGGTAAAACATAACGTGACCTTAAAGATAACACGTTGGCTGACTGCCTGTAGATGACAAGTAAAGCGAGTATGTGCGTGAAAAGCCAATCGTACACCTAACTATTTGAAATTTAATTCGGTGCTGACTGCTGGAGACTCACTGACAAGGTCGGTTTTGATGAAATACAAAAAGAGCTGTGTAACAGACAACAATTAAATAAATTTACTTTGTGTTTTGATACATTCATTTCAGAAGCTTCTGTTTTGGTTTTGGCAGGACTCTATGGTCACCATGAATTGTACGGAATCATTAAAGTGAAAAGGTTAAATTCCTTCGAGACAATACCTCCTTACATAGAAATACACGCGAACCCTTCTGCTCATTTTTATATAAATCACAAATGGAAAACTTGTTCCTTGCAACAATGTATGGAATTTCTGTAATAGGTCTTCCAAGGTCGAAACACTGACCTTTCGAATCATCTCAAAATGTTCATCTAAATTCCGGAATTGTAGTCGAAGAACAGGATCGTACTTATTGTAGTTGGGCAATTATCAGGTACACTCGCGAGGAAACGCGACAGTATAGCGAGGGAACCCGAATGTTTAGTCATTCTACCCACCCTGGTCTTTGGTTATCGCGTCTAAATCAAAAACGGCGTTTGCTAAGGTCAGTCGCCAAAGCCCGTACTGCACTAGAGGTCATTGTCTGTATTATCCAGGAAAAAACTAGCTATGCTACATAAAGCTTCTTAACCACTAGAAATAGCCGAACGCTACCATGGTCTTACCCTGATTCAAACCCTCTCCTTTTAAATGCTGTTAGTAACAACTTTTCTTCGTGTCAGTTCGATTACAATATCCGGAGAAAACTCTCCCAGGAACAGCAAAAGAAAACACACACCATGATATAAATAAGATTAATATCACCCTTTGAATTAAAAGTTTGAAAGAGTCAAGACAAATAACGAATCTCCCCCCCCCAAACTTCATGTAGTATACTAGCGTGACTTGATACATCAGTTACTGCTGACCTCCATGTTTTGGATGTGTGTGAGACTTAATACACTTAATTATCCCCCTTGCATTATCTCCCTTGCATATAAACTCTGCGTTCAATTAAACACTTTGAAGAATTTTTACGAAACAGCCCGCCACGAAAGAAGAATCATAATATATTTGAAAAAAAAGGATTATATTTTCTTGACGGATGTCTGGTATCGCTAGATTTACTTCTAGTGTGTTACCTAAAGACATATATAGTGTCCGCGACAGAAGTGTCTAACTTTGGTCCAAATTGGCGGCGCCCATCGATCTGATAAAACGCGTATTCAAACACTGTTTTCTCCTATTTGTTTACATTCCCGTTGGATAAGCAGCGAGCATACATACAGTTTGTAACAAGCTTTAACAAAACCAATAAAAGTTAGATTTGTTTCTCTCGTTCAAAGCTCGTTCGACAGTTACGTATGTGTTGTATCACCTGTTAGTGTATTCTGTGGTGGAAGCCGGTAAGTCGCTCTACCCACTGCTTGTAGGATAGTTATGTGATATCCCCAGAAAATATGCAAATATGCAAAGTGCAAATAGTTGAAATTTTGGCATTGACATCTTTACTGATGGTGTCGATTGTACAGAGTTAACGACCTCTTGGTCACATGTTAGACGAGAAGATCTATTTGGTCTACTTCGTTAACAAAACATATCGATTATCCAGCTGTAAGATTTAAGGTCAACCAGGCGTTATCCATTTGCAGATAACATTATAATGTACATCACAAAGCAAATTAGTAAATGAAACCGGGCACGTCAATTCTTCATCCCCGCATTTTAGACATATATTTTGAGTGTACAGAAAGACAATTTAGCATGCCTCCTTAGCGTTTCGAACTCCAATCTCTATAGCTAGCCATCTATATATTTTGAATCTGTATACATATATTTCCCGAAAGTCCCGGATTCGAATCCCGGTATGGGCAAGCAAATTTTCGTCTCTTCATTTATTTAAAATATATATTTCATTGAATCAGACTAGCACATTACACACAAACACCACAGTAATTGTGATAATGCATAAACAACATCTTGCCTTTTATGACACTTTAAGCCTTCTTGGTTTAGTTTGGTTGATTGATAGGGTTTTACGCCGAAGGTATTGTTATTTCATATGACCGAAATAATGAAGGAAATAACTATATATAAGGCCTATGTCACTAGCAACAAATTCAAGACAGGAAAATCACAAGACCCAACCCTCTCAGCACTGAGTGAAAACTGAAGGTTTTGTTGTTGGTAACATCTCATATATCATATTTCTCATATATCCATTGATGCATTGATAATCTGACGCAAACTAGTGTTTGGTGCCATACAGAACGAAAGCATTTCATGTAATAGTGTAACAACAGGAAATTCCAGGAAACAGTGTGATCCCGGTTTCAGTGCAACACTTATAGAGATCTCCTGTTTCACTCCGTCGTGACCACTGTCTCGTTTGTCCATTCTCTTTGTTTCGGTCATGTAGAGGCGACGGCCGTAAAAGACAGGACATCAGCCAAAAGACATGTGCTCTTAAACACAGAAGTGAATACTATATTTGTTACCCTTGAAATAATGCAGAATCAATGCAACTTTTCAATCTTCGTTTAACAGATGTGATCTGATCGCCAGCGAAAGTTTTGGGCCGACTTGAACGCACACACGTGGCGATCAACCAAGCGTGATTTCACGTGATTTGTCCAATATGGAGCGATTGTAACGGAAATATTTTTACTCATCTAAAAAAGATTAAGACATAGACTCAGATGGGAAAACAGAAGTAGTTGGGAAATAATTTCACCCAGACTTCATTCGTGAAAGCTGCCATTTTGTATACCATGTGAGAAGAACTCGAACTCGGGTTGGTTTAACAGCCTTGATTCGCTCGATTGTAGTCGCTTGCAAGAACACACGGGCGATCACTCCGGGCGATTGTTCGCTGGCGATTAAAATTCGGCCGATAGCGACTGGTGGCCGAAAGGTTTCGGCGACCATAATTGCTCTCGCCGGCCTGAACACACGTGGCGATTTTTACAGCAATAGTGGCACAATCGCTGCGATCGGGCTATTATAATCGCCCGTGTGTCCCCCGCATAAAGAATATTAGGAAGGTTAAGTTCTATAAATTCAATGAAATACACATGCTACATGCCTTAAAGTCCTTTGCGATATAAAAGTTAAATTAAATCATATTTATTAAAAATGTGCCATTTTAATTAAGTTTTCACCGGATAAAACATTTTTAACAGTAAGCGCATTTGAGCTATAGAAGTTATTTTTGGTTGATGGTTTAAACTTTCGTCCGGAACGTTTTAACCATGCAATTAAACATAAACTTGGATCAAATAACACCCTTGTCACGCCTCCGAGTTACTGTTTGCTGTCTACTAGTTTCAATCTGATCTTGATAACATCGAGGTCAAATTCGCACGTATAGGTTTTATACTTTTATCTCACCTTATAGGACCTATTGTTTTCTCAAATCGCTTATTGTCGTACATTGCTTTAGGGCTCTCGCCGTTACAATGATCCAGGTCGTGGAGATCGGACTTTGTCTGGGAGATATTTCTGTTAAAGAGGCTTGCAGACGACAGACTGATCACTCCTGTATCAATCCGACACAGAATGAAGGTCGTTCTAGTTTTGGCCACTTTGTTAGCGGCGGTGTATGGCCAAGTGCCAACTCCATGTGGTAAGTAAATACTTAATCATAGAATTGTACGCAATAAACGTTAAAATGTATAAAGCTCAACGTTTTTTATTTTCCAGATGGCTTCAAAGGTTAACCACGAAACATTGATTTATGAATCACATTGTGTTGCGTTGCGTTTACTGCAAGAAATGTCCGTAAATCAATGACTAAAGACTCTTTTGAGGAGTTTTTGATTAGATAATTTTTAATTAAAACATCTCTACACGAATCTGGTCAATTAGATTTTTAAATTATATGTTTTAAGAGTATTTCTGTAAATTACATTGTCAAAAGTACAAAAGAATTTCTAACCTGATTCAGGTCATATATATGACTTTAGATCTCCTCTCTAGGCTTACTTCTTTAGTTCATAATAAGAATAGAGTAGGTTCTACTTACAACCTGCATGTGGTGTATGTATGTGCTAAGCTAGCGAGAGTTATTCCCGTAATGGCCTTTGGAATGGCTGCATCAGGACACCATACATGTATCATTTGATATTGATCCTCTCAACACGATGTTCTGGAAAACATCAGTATGTGTTACCGTTGCCGCTCAATATGTTTTGGACAGCTGCAACAACAACAAGAACACCCATAGCTATCATATAAGTGATGTAACCTATGGTATATTTGAATCGTGCAAAGCCAAACAGGTTAAACTGTATGATCCGGTAAGATGTGCCTGTAGCTGTTAAATAACTTTATCATTGTGCTATAGTTTTTGCTATTTATTTTTCATTTTCAATAATTAGGCTTAGAATAACCTTCAGTCGAAATAAATATCTAAAAAACCTGCTTGAGAAATCTCCTTGTTCAAAAATAACAATAACTATCCAACTATTTTTTTTTTTTTAACAGTTCCCCCAACCTTGTGGGAAGCCCGCGAAATAAAGGTAAGATTCTGTTACCAGATTCGTTAGGATGTGTTGACCACTTTTTACTAGCTTCTCTTGTTACCCTTAACAAATCGAAATTAGGAAATACTCACAAACGCATCTCTTTGAATTTATTCACAACAAGAGATGATACATCGCAGTTTATAATTTGATATGCCTATACCAATGTGATTACTGTTTTTTCCTGACGTTTTATATTAATGAATGTTGATTTTTGTTTTGACGTGCATAAGAATCTATATACTCCGGGCAGCTCTGAGCTACACCCTAAAATTTATCATTTCAGGTTGATCGTATTAGGAGCTATGAACGTCTGGCCAAAATTTCTGTGGACGATGTGAACAGACGGGTCAGACGAATCGAGGAACTGAAAATTGGACAAGACACGGATTACTTTGACGAACTCTTTATCGCAAGCGAGGTATGATTCCACAAGGAGGTTTACCACAAATTACGATTAACTTTGCTTATTACAAAAATCAAACGAATCTTCTTTTTTGTTGATAAATGGAAATAATATGGGTTTTTTTCCTTTCTCTTCTTTCTTGTTGTTTTTCTGCCTGGCAAAATGACCCCAAAAATTAGGAATTGTTAGAGTAGCAGAGGGTACAACAAACATGCTACTCATACCAGACAAGAGTATCTCTCAAAATTCCTAATCAACAGTTTATATATATATATATATTCTTTTTTTTTCTTGGCTATTTCTGCGAGAGCACTTTCTCGGTTTGAACAGATGCTAGTTCAGAAAATGTGTAGGCTGTTATCGAATTCACGACCCTCAGAGTTGCCAGCAGTAAATGCCGACCACCTAGACCATTCACCCAGCCTTCTAGTAACAAATACACTGTTAATTTTCACTTTGTTAAAGATGCAAAAATTCATCTTAAATATTGATAACCTTAATGAGACTTAGTCTTGTGGAATACAGACTACCAAAATTTAGTTATTCCCTACCTGCTGAGTTATAACATAGGAATATGTTGATTAAAGAATCCAAAGCAATCTATTGATTAGTGGATTCAATTGCGTACAGGGTCACTGTTTGATTGTTTAAGGATCGCTTCTACCGATTGAATCTGAAAACTCGCCAATGTAACATTACAAGGCCGGACCATGATTGGCATTCTTACGGAATCCCGGCCAACGCTAAGTTTGACGGAGAGAATTATATAGGTGCTAGTGTTGACTATGAGGGTGTACTCGTAACACGGTGGAGTGGAACCTTCTCAGATCAAGGTAAATTAATGCTGTGATTAACAATACCATAACATAACAATTTATGAAAAATGGGATACACTGTCAGAATAATGTGGTCGCTGCGATCACCATATTGACGTCCAGCCGTCATTTGACCACCACGATGGTGGCCAGATCTGACCATTCAGTGGGGTGTTAAACTTGGCGACCACGACATATCTGGTCGCTTATACTGAGAGGGCAAACTAAGAGGTCGCGAATGCTATCTCTTAACCACGAATGGGCCCCCGCTGAAAGTTGTCACCGAAACTACATCCCCTTCGTATTGTTCTCTCCTTGGATTAAACTCCCTTGTATAAATCATCCTAACACAACATTCTCAAAATATTAGCCAATAATACAAAACGGCGAATTGTCTATGAACTCCACACAAGCTTGATTTATTTGTCAATATATGAACAGTACATTTACAGGCATTTAAATCTGATGCATTGATCAAATAACCAATGTATGTCGCGTGGTTAAAATAATTGGATGAAATCTGCCACAAGCTGAGAGAACACCGGATTCCAGGACCAATACACTAAAAGTCATTGGTCCCGTCTTCTCCACAAATGGGGACGACTGGGCCTAATCTTACGGCACAAAAGGAGACTTGGGGCCAGGTTGATAACTTTAGAGTTCTAAAACAGCCAAACCTCAAGATGTGAAATCCAAGGGCGCCTGTATTTGTGACCCGGCATAGCAAAATGAGTCGCAGTGACCCTATTTTCTTAATTGGTGTTTTTGTACAATCGAGTAGACAATGATCTCAGCTTTAAAATGATGCATCACTCATAGGTCTATGATGTTTCATCTATGATATATCGCGGTTTGAAGTTGGCGATTGTTTTGCTTTATTTAAAGATAATTAAATGGCATATATATTTGTTGATTACCTCTGATAAATCGTCCGTTTTAAGGTACTTATCAATGTTTTTTTAAGAAAATGAAACTTTTAATCCATAAAAACTTACGTAGCTTTTAATGAGGACATGTTAATTTCGAAAATTTTGCACTACTGACTATCAATGCATTGTTTCTCGAAATGTTCGTTTGCGACTTCTGACTCATTTTGCTATGCCGGGTCACATATGTTAAATAAACAATTAATTTTACTTATGTGAAAAAGGCATATGTTGAATTCTTTTCCAGATATGTAAAATTCTTTTCCACATATGTGAAATTATTTTTCAGAATTTGAAAAAAATTTCACATATGTGGAATTTTTTTTTACATATCTGTAATGGAATTCAACATATGTAGAATAAAGGTAGAAGTGATAAACGGCTTGCCATACGGGATAACACTTTTTTTTATTTCTAACGGATTCAAGCGCAGAAATTGAAAATGAATCAGATCCATACGGGAATTGAACGTAATTGGCAGTTACTGTAGTGTTTAAGAATGTTTATATCTTATTCAGTGACATGATTGTAAACATAAACCTAATACTAACCTTTTGTTGAATTTGTTGACCGCGAACTTACCAATTTGTAAATGTTAGTTTAGCTATGTGACAGTGGGGAGATAATTCGGTGCGCAAAGCTATCTCGTCTGACAGAGTTGTGCCCCCTGAACAAAGTCAATTGACATGTATACAGTGCTGACTATAATGACGTTTAAATGCCAATTTAATGTAATACCACTGTGAAG
>JAVFBX010183302.1:0-14242 GCA_034783855.1 Mopalia kennerleyi
ATCTTTGTTTATTGGGTTGATAAAGAACGAAAAAAAGACATGTCACAAAAGCTTGATTGCACTTTTATTTCATCAGAATGGAAATAAATTTGACATTGGAAAAACTATAAATAAATATATTGGAGGAATGAATAGGACATACATTAATACACTTCAACTTTACGCCGTTTATTCCAGTCCGAAAAGCGAAAGGGCTGTGAAAAATCATACCGGATGATCGACGAAGGCCGCTGGAGTACTAATATATGCGGCTTTCTCTGACAGAAACATGAGAAAAACTTATTATTATTAGATAATTATATTAACACGCTTTAGAGCAATGAGAGTAAATCTGTCTGAAGAATTGAATTAGGTGTGCAGTGTTCAGGAATTGCTGAACTAACCCGACAATTTAATAACGCATCAGAAGAGATATTGTTATTCTATTAGCACTGCATCGACATGCTCATATGTCATATTTAAAATGAAGGGCAGTTGTTATTTACTAATATTATGCTGTTCCTAATATGGTAAACGTAGTTCGACATGACATTACAGGAGACTGCTGGAATTAAGTGTAAATGGAAATGTTACATATTTTTGGAGATAATGTGTAACTAGCTCCAACAACATGGATATGGCTGAATTTGATTTTCGAGCCCGTAGATTGGCGAAACTTACGCCAAAAAGGGAAAATGGTGTTACTCGATGAAACTGGGCATTTTTGTGTTCAGTCGACATAAAACTGTTATCAGGTCAGATAGCCTCAGTTTCATCCAGTTGCAGGCAACTGAATCCCAGTTTCCATGCCGATCTGCACCTTGCGTAGATAATACAATCATGTGGAATGACTAAGTATAGAAAATGAGTGTGGCTATAACGCACGTATAACGCTTTAATAAATCTGAACCAAGGCCTTCTTCAAAATGTTATTTTCGTATACGACAAATGGCTTTAACAAATATAAAATATGAAGGTTACATTTTGTGAAATTTCCTTTGGCCTTATTGATTTATTTTTTTAAAAAGAATTTCCAATTATCTTTTATTTCACAAAAAGATTTTTCTACAGCTCTGGGCCTCACCAAATAAGGTAAAGTATAGCTATGGTTGGTTGGTTATTTGGTTTCGATAGCGCATGCAGCCTCACGGGTCTATTGGCGCCCGGTTGTATAGCTAGGGCACACATCTACCTGCTTATATATACCCAGCCAGGAGATGTCAGCTATGGTTAACTTAATTGTGGTGGCACATTGTTATATGTACAACCACATATCAACTTAGCATCAAGTCACATAAATGCAACTCATTTTTCTGTATTCTATATTTCGGCTTCTCGACTTCGCCATCATCAGGAATATGTCAAAATGTAAAACGAAACCGACTTATTTTGCCCACATTGTTTTAAACTAAGGATACTTTACTACTGTGTTTTTACTCCCTGTCTATTTGATAGTAAACAATACATGTACGTCTTAACTAGAATAGTTCGACCCGTATGCTCTTCCACTTTAAACGTTCATCACATGTATTGATGAAATCGACGGAAAACCAAATAATGACGTAACATATAGTTCAATTTTGCTCATCCAATTTGGTGTACAAATTGGTGGAGGGGAAGGGAAGTGAACAGTTCTCAGACAATGAAGCCTCGTTCAATAGCATCGATTGCCCCCACATAACGATCGGAATCTAACTGCCTGTTAGGTTAACGGGGGTTCCCGAGCAATACCCATATACTGCGGTCTGTCACGAGGATCAAACACCCCGCATTGTTTGACTGAAGGTAGATCGGTACAAAACGTTGTCTAACGTTCAGTAAATTAGACAATCTAGGCAGCTGCTCATAATGTGTGTCATTTATTGCATATCGAACCCCAACTTGTATGTGTCTGGCCTTGGCAGCCATTGTTAATTCAAGATACAAGAACAAATAATTCGAAATGTTGCTAATAATTCCATCTATCACAATTGTTTGAGTTTGATAGATCTATCCGAATAGAGTTGGTACCAAATCAGATACAAGTATCCTATCATTCATCTAGTCACAGCCGTATTATATGGATTAAAGTCTTATTGGCTGCATGTGGTTCGTTTATCTTAACGGCATCCATATGTATATAAAGCGTATTGGTACTTTATCTTTGTAATATGTTGTACTTGATATAAAAATTAGGTCTACAGATAACAAGTACACTATACTGTTATCTGGAAACGAGCAGCGATTTGTGTTTTGTTGTATAGCGTAAGTAGGCCAATTTGTTCATTCTTTCAACCAATTGCATTTTATTACTACTTCCTGGAAATACTTATTTCCTAACTATATTCCCGATTAATGAGTTAACATGCGAATTTTAGGATACATATAACGAGACAGTAACAGCCCGCCTCGTGCAGTAGAAATCATAACTATCCGCCGTCCGACCTCTAACACCACGCTCCCAATGTCACTGATCGCCGTCCCTATAACAATGATGGATGGAGCAGCAATTAAAGCTCCGTTTACTATCTCAAACATTTCCTTCAAGTCTTGTCAACTCAGATATGAATTTTCTGAAGTGGTGGGGCTATGATTTATTACCGACCATATTCACTATAGTTCTATCTACGATTTTCATCAAGCGCGAAATTTGTCCGCATACCCCACCGCGTCCCGATGTGCGGAACGAAATTACAATATACCATAGTCACAAGTGTGTTAAATGTTACTTATTACCACTTAGTCGTGAATGGATCAAATTAATGCAGTTATAATTACATCAGATGATTAAATGCAGTCTCACGAAAAAGTTGTATTATGTACCCTATTCCTGTAGGCCTACTATGGTATATAGCTTTAAAACTTACAGACATGATTCTTACGTACATTCAACCGCTATATATGTCCTTACGGTCTAAATATGTTAGTGTTCGAACATAATCGATCGTTCAAGATGGGTGTCGGATTCTGGAAGTATTTTGCTTCAGGAAACACCTGTTACCGGGCCCCCCGACTGTGGCTGAGTACAAGAATATCTGTCTACTAATCCTACTTCGTTGTACAGTCCTCACATTCGAGTCCGCCTGTTTACTATCAATCGCAATCGCGGTGATGTTTTTTTTCCGAGGTTACCTCCCGGTTCTTCCCTATATTTAAGCAAAGAACAGTATGAAGTGGACATGTCGTCGTCTTGTAAGTGAAAAACCCTTTATTACGACATTAAACTCCAATCAAACGAACAACCTGGTGACTGGCATGGTACAAAGATAATAAAGTTTGGTCACACGATATGTGTCGCTTTATTTTTTTCTCCACGGAGAAAAGCTTCTATCTTCTATGTTCTACCTTATTCCTCATTTTCTTAGAAAATCATAACACTTGTGATTGTGTGGGGAGAAATCACAGACAACAGTTCTCATCTGATTCGCGTATTCATATGGTTTCAGACTGCGCCTTTACCGTAGGCTTGTAGCATTATACAATCTTATATAAATTTCAGTAATTTGTATCTATCAATTTATTCACTTGATATTCTGGTGAAAACAGGGAAAGTTTGTCAGTAAATAAGTTTGAGATAGGATGGATTATTTTAAATAAACGTTATCAAATTCAAAATAAAATTTAGACAACTTATCTATACTGTTATGCTTTAAGTGTCATTCATTTGTGTATGTATTTCATAGTTACTACTACTACATCTGTAAATCAGTCGCTAAATAACCTCCAAGGGAAAGCCCAAATTACAAAAGCATTCAGTTGATTCCGACCCTGGAATTCAACACTGACGATATGATTGCCATTCTCAAAATTCAAACGAAAAACAATCAGCTAAAATGTACACAGTATAGAATCGCTCTGGGCGGTTGGGGGATATTCAATACGGATACTACACCTAATTATGCCATATGTCAAACTAAGGTCATTTTCCGGCGGGTTCGAATCAATACAAACCCAATTGGGATGTAACATATTCAAATATTTGCGTTTAATTTAGAGTACAAATTGATAGATTGAAAAGGAAACGGCCTGTGTTCAGACGCGGGCTTCCCTGTAGCAATTTCATCGAATCATGTGCTATGTATTTATCTATCAGATCAGAGCGTTGTGTAAACTGGCAGGCACAAAGATCACACAAAACGTTCAAAGGTGGCTTTATTTATCAAAAACAATTTGAAAAGCTACTTTTCCACAAATTGCAAATGTTTATGTTCAAAATGCAGGCCTTACAAATGCTTTTGAAAGTTAGCTGTAGATCGATGTGAAACAAAATAACTCAAAACACAATGTTTCAAGTAAAGGGATGAAATTCCGGCTAAAAGGTGGAATTGACAACTGGTTATATTGCGTCCTTTGCTCCAAATCTGTCGTTTAGATTTGTCTATGTTCGATTGCGGCTTAGCGGGTTTTTACCCATATGACGGAGTCCTTCACCATTGGGGCGAAATAAACCTCAATCGACGTCAATGGCCAAAAAAATAGACATGGCCCGAAAATCACACGATGCAGGTCTAGGACATCAAAAACAAATGTTTTCGTTTGCCCTTTGGTTTGGTTAGCACCAGGGCAACAGTAAGCTCCCTCACAACCACCCTCCAATCATTGAGAATTTGTTTCATTTTTATACGAAACATGATCACACCATCAGGTTTATCTTATAACCTTAGGCCCCTATAACCAAAGTCCAGTCAAGATTCTGCAACAAATATCTGGAAAATGTCCTGATATTTTTAATTTGTCTGAACTGCATGGTGGAGGAAGAGAACTATCCTAAATGTAAATAGTAAATTTTACCGCTGAAATTCATCTGGAAAGCCGCTCAATTGTGATGTCTTTATTCAAGTAAACGGCGTGAAAGTATAAAGTTTTTTGCGGGAAATGTATTCGATTAAGAATATTACATAAGGGACATTATTGCACCGCGAAAATGATCGTCTACACGTAAACAAATAACTTACTTTTGTGCACGACATTTGTAAATGACATCGTTTGAATTTTACATTTTGCAGTAGTAATAGACACTGCCCACCGAAAAGACAAAACAGAATTATCACTCAGAAATAAACCAAGACCATTTCTGGTATCAGAGTTTATGGGGGAAGGAATAGCAATTAAAAGCCCACTTACTCGCCTAACCAGATACTTCAAGCCTGAACAACTGATATATGTATGTCGCGATTGAGTAGTTCAACATCACTGATGAAAGAGAAAAATAGATACCAATAGACTATACACGCCAGAAGTCTAATCCGCGAATTCATCAAGCGCGGAATTTATCGCGGACCCTGTAAATAACCCGACATCTAGTTCTGTTAGAGGAAAATATCAACATTAACAAAGTCATTCAGATCGTTAACCATGACATATAAGTACAAATTCAGAAAATGCTTAAAACGTTGTGGCGTTATTCATTTCAGTCCTGAAAATAACTTATTCAACAACTGTGCGTTTTTCAGGACCAGATTCTTGTTAAATTTCGCTTTATGGGATCACGCAAAACTCGCGTTTATTAAAATTGTCCAATGTTGGATAATTGGTTCTGTTTCCGACAGCATCAAGTGAAATAATGGACCTGGAATGGCTAGCATATGGATCGAATATATAGTGTCAGAATTGGTCAGTCAATCGACTTTGTATTTGACTGCTTGTGGTTTTCAAACGGAGGAAGAGTTACAATAGTTAAATTCAGACGACATACGGTCCAAACCCACCATCAGACATTATACAGTACCCCAGCATATACACAATATTGAACTATATCCGATACTATTACGTGATATTTGCTGTTCCACACAATCGTTTGGCAAATCTATCCTTCGCAGCTGTAGCTGACTTGACGTTAAACGCACGTGGAAATTGTTTATCATTATGAAGCGTATTGGTGCCGTTCCCGTCAAAGAAACAAGGTTATCTGTCCCCCGACATAACAATGAGCGTCTGTTGTAACGAGATGACAGTACCAGGTTCTAAGATTACAGGACTGATGAGCAGATCATCTCTGTATCTTAAGCATTCCATTGAAGTCATATTGACGGCGACACGGGGTTTATAGAGAGTTGGAGTTATGATTTCTTACTGATCCGAAGATTGATGGTATGGCCCAAATACTTTATTCTCGATAGCTCCGATTCAAGATTTCATCAACCGCAAAATTTACCGCGAATCCCATAATCACCAGGACGCCCCTCCGCGCGGATGGAAACGCCAATAAGACCGTATAGTCAACAGAGAGAATGGATTCAATCAGAGCAGTTATAACGATTTCGTTCGCTCTGACAAATAAGTTTTTTTTTCCACAACCCGCTTGCGGGAAAATTGCCGTTACCATCAAAACTTAACATGATATGTTCTACAAAAGTTTTGGAAATTAATTACGACCTTTAATACGATCGAATTGTATGTTATCTATCCCCCCTCCCCCCCCCCCTCCTCCCCCTTCATCTTAAGCCCACTTTAGGAACAAGTATGTTGTTTTTGTTAAATGATTTTAATTTTATATAAAAAACAACAAAGCTCCCACCGGAAATTCTTTGTCATAAAACATATCTGTCTTTTTCAACATGTATGTTTATACATGCTAAATTAATGTCGTATTGCTCGCTTCAAATTTTTTTCTTCCGCAAACTTATGAATTTGAATTTCAAAAGAAACGTGAATATGTAAATGGTATCTTTGTTTGATTTGCTGTTGTTTTACTGAATTGAACTGATACCTTATCTGATAAAGCACAATTTATACATCTCGCCATTCTGGTTACAAACAACAGATGGACACATTTATATACACCGATTCTACTCATGTGACGGTGTAACAGCCCAAGAGATGAAAGAAACCACTGCGAACAAACTAAGACAATGCAGGACAAATACAAGACACAAAACAAAACAAAAATACAAATAGGTTGACTTAATGCTGCTCCTTTGTTCCGAGAGCACCAGGGCAACAGTCAGCTCTATTGTTGCGTTTATAAATATACTGAATATAGATAGGTTTTATACCTTTAACTTGTTCCATGTGTTTGTGTGTATATAACTACAAAATACTGAGATTCGGAAAGATAACCATCAGTGAATATCACAAGTTACCTTAACATCGAGACGTTTCTGGTTCTTAAAGTTTTGTAAGTATTTAAATAGTGGTGGGCCTGTTACCCAAGGTCCGGGTTCAAATCTCAGTGGAAGCAAGCACTATTTTCTCTCTTTAGTTATTCAAAATATATATATACGCAGTTAGACATTGTTTGAAAATAAGAAAATTAACCCATTCATAATTTTACATGTATAAATTTCGGGATATTTATCAACAGCAAACCCGTTTATTTTTTAACCGGTATCCTATATTTCTGCTATTTGTCAAATACATTCTCTTGTGTTTGTATATCACAACAAAACAAAACCTAGTTTAGCTATAAGACAATCAACAAATAACCTAAACATCTATATTATAATCTGGCTCTTAAGAATCAGCCCCGTGGGGGAGCGGGTTGGCCAGTGCTGCAGAATACTCCCTCGGCTTCCTCAGTCGATCGTAAGAGGCGAGAAAAGAGGAGCTTTCTGATGCCCTGGTGTTCTCAGAGCTAAAGGGAACATGAAGCTGATCTGTTTGTACGTTTTATGTTTGTCTCCGTCGTCATATAAGTGAAATACCCTTGAGTACGACGTTAAACACCAATCGAACAAACAAACAAATGCACCGAAGACAACCAAGAATGTACCTAACAAAATATAATTAATGTTTTAAAAAAAGAAAATTAAAAACACAGTAAACAATTCCAGGATTCAAGCTTTAAGACCAGGCACTTCTGTAAAATAAGAAATTTGTGAACTGATCTTGTTTAGGAATAAATATCGCGTTGATCTATATGGGTCAGAAATGGAAAAAGTAACAACAGACTTTAAATCAATACATTTGATCAAGCTGTATTGAAAGGGATGCATCTATATTCTTATCTCTTCGGATTCATCCTTTATTCTGAAGTTTGACAGGGTAATAATGGATGCAATTGTACTTAAAATATCTGTAAGTATATATAGGAATAATTCTATTTCATAAATAGTGTATCTTTGTTTAACGGTTAAGCAAGAATTACCTGTGAAACTAGACGGTTTACACTAGTTCGAAAACAAAAAGAATAGAACGACATTCTTAAATGACATGTGATTTGATGATATGTTTCCAAGGCACTAAATATCCATTGTCACCCTAACATTTTTAAATACTGAATAGTCTTATTCTTTTCATATCCAGACTAATCATTTTATCATAAATCTGTATTTTAGAGAAGGGAAATAAATCAAGGAAGTATGACGCATCGATTAAATAGAATTTATAAGGCACCAAAGAGTTGTGTTCATTGTAACATTGCTGCTATTCACTGGATTCCTGTTTATATCATTTTTTATCATAAATATGGATTATTAAAAGATAGGAAAATAGCCCAAGATAGTATCCACCCTATTATTTAATATTTCGCGTAGAGCAGTAGTTCTATTAGATGAAGAATATACTTAGTTTGGTTATTCAACCCCAGTTAAGTTTACAGTTATTAAATCCGTACAACACTTCGGGAAAAGGGAGACAACTGTGAAGATTGCAATCCGATGACGCTGTATTTGAATAGGTTTGGTGAGGTAGCAATGAAGGTGAACATTGTCCAAAATTTGTAATTCTATCCGCAAATCAAAATTTTGGAAATCAGAGCTGTTTTGTTCTCCAGCAATAGTGTTAACGGAGAAAAAAGATGACAGGACGGACAGCCCTACATGACGACCCCTAAGCCAATTATTCGCCTAGGAATAAAAACCTTTCCTTAGATATACATGTAATAAGTTTAATCAGAAGAAAACCTATCACAGCAAATGTGTAATAGTATTTTTGTTATTTTGGGATAAATGTGTAATAATTATTTGTGAGTTGAACTAAGCGTGCGGATATTTTATCGATCAGCTTGCTCTCTTTATTCTTCTCTCAATTAAAACAAATATTTTTTAACGGCCTTCTTCAGTACTGGCTGGAGGCGAGTATACTGTTCTGTTGGTGTTCTCTGTATAAAGGCTCCTAAATATAAATCGTCCCATTTTGCCAAACGGTCAAATTGGCAGAAATGTATACTCTACATTAATTAGACATGGTGATTTCATTCAGAAAGCATCTGAAGCTAGAGATCCACAGTATTTAAATTATGATAATTGTGCAAATGCCCTCACTTAGAAAGGCTTCCTCTTTTATACTATTTGAAACCTTATACAAGTCGTTAATATGTATTTATTATGCTTTATACATATCTATCCTATATTAACAACAACCATATTATACAGCTAAACTATTAATCAGTCATTTGGAAACAACGATGTAGAGTTAAAACTTTTCGCACAAAACGCACTGTTCCGAGGCATACCAACGAACATCTCATCGGGTAAAGGTATACGCTTTTATGTTACAGGATGTGAGTGTTACAAAAGAGTTTCTAGCCGTGGTCAGTGACATTAAAGAATCTAGAGATTTCACCGTAATACATGGGCTCAAGTCAAAGATACGACTGATCCCGCCAGATCCTCCACCAGTTCTAGAAAGATCGGAAAGCCAGCCCCCTGGAAGTCCCACAGAGACGATCAATAGCGGTGAAGAAGAAAAAATGAACTCGATGTACAGCGGTTCTGTAAAAAGCGACTCAGACGACAACACTAATGATGTCAGTAATGAACAGTCTGACAATGAAGAAATCAAACACGGTGATGATCCAAGTGATACAATAAGTGACTCAAATAGTGAAGATGGAAATCGTACTAATTCTACCAATAATGACGATGAACGACAGCAAAGTGCTAACCAAAGAGAGAACTCACCAGAAGAAATCCAGGAGAGTAGACCAGAATCTTCCACAGATAGCCACCGGAAGAATCCAGTTGACGATATAGATAGGGATTCAGTCGGTGACAATGGAGACGCAGGAGATTCTGATGATATTGTTGAGGCTGATGCATTAAGAAGAACACCAGATGCCAATGACCATGATAATGCCAATGACAGTCAAGATTACGAGAGAGATGAAGATGAAGATCATAATGATGCTGATGGCGGAGGTAACATTGAGGGAGGAGATCAAGATCAAACTTTCCAGGGTGAAAATGATGAAATGGACAACAGGGATATGTCGATAACAAACCAGAGAGTATTGTCACCTAATGTTAGGGAGGAGGACAATGATTTAGGGCAAGCAAATAATATCCCTTTACCTGGACAGGAGACGTATATACTTGAAGACATATCAGAAAACCCTGAACTTGTTGTACCGACTGTAGAGTAATCTAATAAGGCTTTAATGGTAACCCAGGACAGTGTTCACATCATTTAGCTCAGGAAATTGACAGACTTGCAGCAAAGTTAAACCAATACCAGCTAGATGTAAACTATCTTAAGTTGAACCCAAACATGCTTTTATAGGATATAGTTGATGAAATTTCAGCGGATTGGGGTATTTATTATATGTTGCGCAAAACAGATCCTGTTTTGTCTTACTGCCTGTCTGTTCTTTTAACTCTAAATTTGTTTGTTTTCCTTTGAAGTGTAAACATTGTAAAATTTAAATTAGCTGGGACAGTATCAGTATAGCCAAATAAAATAGGAGTGTTTCTTACAAAGAGTTACTAAGTCGGCATTCTCATAAGCATAATATGTTCATGTTTATGGTAACTTAGTTTGATTTTGTAATAGTATTGCGTGTTTGGAGTTTAACGCCATACTTCAGGTTAATTCACTCATATGACGGTGTGCCAGCAGGACAGAAAAAAGATTGGCTCTATATTGTCCCTAACATGAAGCTCCAAGAGCACCAGGGCCCAGTTGCTCAAAACCAAGATTAGTCCCTAATAGCAGATTGAGCCACTTATTCCAGGATTAGAGATAGGCCTTCAACAAGGAGTGACGTCATCTAATATAGGATTAAATTAACTAATGCTTTGAACAACTGGCCCCTGGGCAGACCTGCCTACCTTGGAAGAGATTTATACGTAAAAATGTTCTTTTTAGGAGTATTTTCTTACCATTATGTGTATTTTTGTGATAAAGCATAGCATAGAATTTTAATTTCTGAGAGTATTTTAATAGATTTTGGTGTATTCGACATAAACTATGTGTACAAAATACTTCAGAGTACACTGGGAGGGCGGGTCTGCCTGGGCAACAGCAAGCTCCCACCCAACCCACTTTGTAGGAGTATTGATGCCCAAATGCCTTATTTAAACAATGTTTTTGCTGTAGTTATACCTGACTGACTACATGGTTTATTGACAACTAAAGTATTTAATGCCTTGGGTATTCCACCTGTATATGTATTGGACAGCGGAGTTCTCCGACAATGAATATAGCTCTACTATCATCCCCACCAATATGAAGGATTACAAAGTTGAAATAAACACGACTGAGTACTGGACAAACAGCTCTAGACAATCCGAGAATATTATAGTGCTTTTAATAGCACTTGGGTAGTCCAGTGAAACTGTGATGGAAAGAGACAACCACAGGACACCAAAGTGGGATTATACCTGTCTTAAAACATTCTCACCAGGATTATTCTCACCATGATATGGCAAAAGAAGTCTTTGATGGTGGTAACTTAAGTCTTTTTAAGACATATAGAAAGAGAAGACCATACAATCCGAATGAACAACATAGTTTATTAGGGAATTTCTGAATTACTTACACTGGACAAATTCATAATTTACTGATGCAGAAAAATGACTGAAATTAATAATCCACCTTAACATGGGGATCATGGTGTTAATAGACACATCATCAGACAAATCCAACTTGGTCTGTCTAATAATTTGGTGTTTTCAATCCGAGAACTCAAGATCTGGCTTATAATTTGGTGTTTTCACTCTGCGAACTCAAGATCTGGCTTATAATTTGGTGTTTTCAATCCGAGAACTCAATATCTGTCTTATAATTTGGTGTTATCACTCTGAGAACTCAATATCTGGCTTATAATTTGGTGTTTACACACAGAGAACTAAAGATCTGGCTTATAATTAGGTGTTTTCACACACTGAACTCATACCAGTTAAGTTAACCACAAACTAGGTCAGAGCTAGAGAAGGCTTTATGGAGTGAGGTGCACTATTGGCTTTTCACCCACTTTCTCGCATTACTTGTCATGTACATTCAGTCAGCCAACTGCTAATATCACATGGTGTTTTACTTACAATAAATGGTAATAAAGCTAATAGTGCACCTTAATGGCTTTATGGCTGTAGTCAGAAAATGTTCACATGTCTACCTATTGCCAGGTATAGAGATAGGGAAATAGCTGGGTAAACCAGTCGGGGTGATGGGGGTTACAAATATCACCAGAACAAGTTAACTCAGATGAAAATACTGACAGAATATACAAACTCCGGTAACCTACTGGCAATTATCAGAAGAAGTATTTTTAAATAAGGGTGCACCATTGTCTTTATTATCATTTATTCTATGTGAAACCTCACCTGACATTAAAGATAACACGTTGGCTGACTGAGCCTGACTGTTCGAGGCTTTTCATCGTATTTTTGAGTCAACAAAAGACATCACATAGCCCCGTTCACATTTTTGGAGCTCCATATGCGTCTGGCATTCGCTCTATAGAATATCTGTAAAAAAAAAAAGGAACAATTTGTAAAACCAATTCTTATTGAAATATATATATATACATTGTATATATATCCATATATGAGCTACTAACTGTAGATCCATCGTCATATAAGTGAAATACCCTTGAGTACGACGTTAAAACCCAATCATACATACAAACTAACTATAGAATATTGAATAAAATATTTTTGAACAGCTTATTGATAAGTTTGGCTAAGGGCAATAGGTTTCAACCATACCTAACTGTTTTGGCAGTATATTTCAACCATACTAACCGTTTTGGCAGTATATTTCAACCATACCTAACCGTTTTGGCAGTATATTTCAACCCTACCTAACTGTTTTGGCAGTATATTTCAACCATAGGCATAACTAACTGTTTTTACTTAGCAAAATAATTTGTCCAACAATGCGAAATGTTTCATTTTAAGGGCTGTGTTGGTATAACTGTTTACTGACTAGGTACAACTGGACCATGTCGTTAAACACCCTTCACCTTCCATCAATCTTATTGACAATGTTACTCTTAAGTCTGTGTGGTTATCATATCTGCTGAAGATTCTTTCTTATGTTGTCAAACTTAACCCCATTATGCCATAGTATGCTCAATGAGTTGCACAGTCTCCTCTAAATTAACCATTCTAGGCTGGTTTATAACAGCAAGCAATGATCAAGACACCCACGGTGACCCACCCCAGCCTCCTAATCAGTAATTTTATGCGAAATTAGCGAGCTATTGTTCAGGACTGTATATTAAAGTGGAAAGAATAATGTAACATAAGGTTGTTTTTTTTTAGTTTCAGTCCTAAATCATAACTCTAACCTGACAAATAGTGGAGACATTTTTGTTAAAAATTTAAATTATGTATCCAGGCCACTTAGATCTTTACTGATTTATTTATACCAGTTTAACAGAGTGAAAGTTGATTGGGACATAAACATTTGTTACATACCTCTAATTATCAGTTATAAACTTATAAACAGTATAACAGTACAATACCTGTGTTGGGCTATGTACATAATAGGAACACCTGGGATTTTACGAATTCGTCTTTTTAAATCTTTATCATGAGTTGCTACAATGTAACATTTGTGCTGAAAGAACAAAAAGAATAAACCTGGGGGTGAAAACAGTGTCAATTAAGCTTGGGACAGGACAGGCTTGCTGTGCAACTAGACACTGTCGGCGACTAGTCGCAATGGATAAAACATGCTTGATATCTTGAAACTCGTCACCGACTAATCTCCTCGTATGCGGCGAACATACATGTAAGACAGAAAATAGCAGCCATAAGTTGTACATCCAATCAGTAACCGAGATAGAATCACATGATTTAAATTAAAAACCTTAAAAACAATTCATGCCAAGTATTAGTCGCTTGGTATAAATGTCAGTTGACTTTGGAAGAATTGCCGACTCAGAATTGCTCCGGGTGTGGCAAAAACCTTTGCCTACATAAAATCTCTTGCAATTAGTCGCAGATGTGGCAGGATTTAAATTGCATCTTACAAGCTGTACTACATGTAGATATATAAATTCCCAAAAGCGTTATGCCTCAGTGAACTGATTAAGATTAAATTAACAAGCTGAGTAGCTACATGTAGCAGGTCCACCACTAAAGGCTTTTTTTGAAAATATATGCTCATTATCCCAGTC
>JAVFBX010183313.1:0-41177 GCA_034783855.1 Mopalia kennerleyi
TTAGAAACGGCCTATTGGCCCTGTATATTAAGAAAGTGTCCGGTGAAACCGGAATTATGATATTTTGTAACTAATGAATCCATGCGGTGTTCTCTGCACAGGAAATGCAACGTCGTCGTTGATTTAGGGTCGATATAGATGGAGTACAATGTCAAACATTAATAAAACATCAAATCCATCAGTGCAAACGACACGTGATACTGTGTCATCGATTAACTTGCTCATAACGGTATGCTACCACAATTTTCTGCGAAGCGCCACGTTCAGAGTTCCATTCATTTCTTATTTGACAGGTGAGGTATACGATTTATTAATCTTTGACGGTTTTACGGTAACGTTTGCAAGTTGTTAAGCTGGTGTGTGGGGGAGTTTCTAATTAACCTGATGCTGTTCTTGCTTTGGCAAATATGTTTTACGTCGTGGAATTGCCCTTTTTAGCAACTGTTTACTGTTGGTGACCTTTAGGATGCTGGCCTTCCCCGGTGGACTGCCACCGTCATAGGAATGAAATAATCTGACCAACCAAAAATTCACATCGATCACACAATTGGTTAACATTGGTCAAATCAGAGAACAAATCTTTTGTTATAAATTTCTTTAATTATTTTAATTCCTGACAGATTGGATATGTGATCCACATAAAATAAACACAAAGACACTGGGATATTTTCAT
Organism: Mopalia kennerleyi; assembly: GCA_034783855.1. Taxonomy (NCBI): domain Eukaryota; kingdom Metazoa; phylum Mollusca; class Polyplacophora; order Chitonida; family Mopaliidae; genus Mopalia; species Mopalia kennerleyi. The sequence continues at coordinate 674 of JAVFBX010183313.1, forward strand.
TAAAGCATGAAACAAAAAATATTACCCAAACCAATATGCCAGGCGACGGTGCATGCATGGACAATCCAATAGATTCCGAATGACATACTAGTATATATGGACATAGTTAGATTATTGTGTTATGAATTCTTTCGGAATTTCTGAAACAAATGTGTCTTGCAATACCGCGAGTAAATGTCAATTCAACATGTTGGAATTGTTTACTTCTTCCCAAACATCCTAATAACCAATACAAGATTATTTGTTTGTGGTATTTTAAGGGTATTTCACTTATATGACGACGGATTGTCTACTTTACATTGTTCCTTGTCTAATTTCGGTGGAAATCCGTCAAAAAACGTAGTAAACACCACCCCGATTTCCGGGGCCACATCGTGTGACTCGCTCATATACCTGGAGTCGACAGACGGACTCGATCCTGTGAACAGTACATATAAGTAGGATTTGTAAGCGCACTCGCTATCCACTAAGCCAAGGCCGCGGACCCATCAATACAAAAAATCTTCGCAAAAATAAACCAGAATGATTGTCAATCTCCAATATAAATTGGACCCTCAGCCGTGGTTTAGTGGTAAAAGGGCAATATTATAAGCAGTCGAGACAAATTTAGTGTAAGATTTTTGGTTGATTTGAACAGAATACAAACCGCAGGCGAGGTGAGTACAGATTCAGCCTACAGTAAGCTGAACCAGCGGGCATTAAGTCAAGAACTAAATTTGGTGCGCTTTTGTGACATTTGCTTATGTGAGATAACATTAACATAACGGCATGCCATTACGAAATTCTACATGGCCACCATGGCAGTTATTGAACATCTAAACCCAGACACCATGTTTACGTGCGCGTAGGTGTGACAGTTTTCTGCATGATTTTTAAGTTAAATTCAATGCTAGTACCAGCCCAATGGGGGGAGGGCACCAACTTGGCAGAGAACAATGACATAAAAAACAGATCGGCTTTTAGTTGCCTTATCATCGAGATCCCCAGTGCCACAGAAAAGCTCCGTCTGACTGCCGTCTAACCTGACTAAATGAGTTCGTGTACTTCAGAAACAAGTATAGTTACAACTGGAAACCATTTCCCAAGTCTAGGGTATGTGTTGTTCATTTAAACAACAGGGCAATAACAACGACCCTAATAAACATGCAATTTGTTCTTTTTTGCTTTATTTATTGATTATAACAAAAATGTAACCTGTTGTATCTCGACATGAGTGGGAATCACTGTGCTTTGAATTTGAAGTAAACCGACCTAAGGGAAATAAACCGACAGGAAGGAACTCGAACAGTTCAGATAATTTTATATGCCGACAACCAGGAATTTATGGGGCATCAGCAGATACTATTTACAGCTAGATCGGTTCTAACATTTATGTCAATCAGCTCGCTGCCAACAGCAACTTCATTTCCGAGAACCACATCGGCATCCAATGCATCCATCACTTTTCGGATGGAAGTGACTTGCCTTCCCTGCGAACAATTACGTCAATTCCGGATATTAAATAAACATTTTAACGCCTTTGTCATTTCGCTTCCGAATGAAGAAAATAGTTTTTGTTGAAAGGCGTTTGCCCTTCCCTTTCCTTTTACCCACAACCCATGTATTTGTCGGACAGTCTTATTGTCTTTTAGTAAAAGCCGACAAGATTTCTGTAAAATAGTCAGCAACCATCTTTCGAGCGCTCTACACCTTAATATGCCTCATCAGAATTGTATGCACACAGAGCCGGAATCAGTCTTTCCAGGAAGTGCGAACGCAATTTAAAACTAAAGGTGTTTGTGTTAATTGATATAACACAGCACGCAAATAACTATACCGAAAAAACAGAGCTAGTGCTGCGCAAAACCATTCAGTAATTGAATGGCGTCACTCTTTAAACACTAAAGCGGAACGACAGTTCGTGGAAGGTAAAACCCTGATGGGCAAATGTGTTTTTAGTTACTTTGTTCATCATCGTCATCCTTCTTATGATTAATTTCATGCCAAACATTTGACGCAAAAATGTTGCTATGTAAAATTAACCTACAAACCAAAGCATACACCGTCTCGAGACAAGTAGGCTTTTGGTGGGAATGGGGGGAGCTTCGTTATCCGAGGTAATATGTCGCCTATCTGTATGTGAGGTCTCTAAATTGCGTTCATTGTAGTCCCGTCTTTTCTTCGTTTGTGTCCAGTGGATTTGAGGATAGTTTCCTTCACTCTGCCTCTTCGCACGCCTTCAAATGAATGAAATAAACGTATTACAGCGTTATACCCCTAATCACACGCAGTTTCCGGAATTTTTAACCAATGGAGCGGTTACTCAATTTATCATCCTAACTTTGCGCTGATTTAAAACTACACTGGCAACAAACAGAGAAGAGATGGGATAAATATCACATACTGCCAGGACACAATACAACGAAATCACAAACAGATCGGCTTAAGACGAAAAAACTCTTATTTGAGATGGCATGGCGTCTGAAATCATTACGTCTAAATGTATCTACGTTGACGAAGCATGAATCATGATTTTAACAAATTAATTTTAAAAAATGCTTTAAGAGACCAAACATCGACGCGGCAAATACATAGGCTTAATACTAAATTATCAAAAAGAAATTGGTTGGTTGATTTTAACACCCAAAACGATAACTAGGCAATTCTTCCCATACTGCTCAATGAGTTGTCAATGATGACATGCCTGTAGCCATTGCATTATCCTGGTTGTGAATGGATTAGGTAGGTGCACGATTGCAGTTTTGTACTGTTATCAATTTACCGAAACGGAATAGTGTGCTTAAAACTGACACAAATCGTGTTCGATCAAACGAGGCTGAAATTCAACCGAACTTTGCAATGATGAAAGTTTACAACAGAAAACCACTAAACTCTACATAGTGTTTTTTCTTCACATTTGCCGCTAACAAGGAATTATTTATATTGAACTGTTCTGCCCTAAGGCGTGAACCAATCTCTTATTTATGTCAACATCTACTGCAATAAATAATCCTGCACAGAAGTACAGCGAAAGAAAGCTAATGGGAGCAAGAGGGGGTTCATGTGATTTAACAAACATTCAAATGCACTATCCACTCAGGTAGTTATGCGTTTCCCACGTCAGTGGATGTGCTGTACAAATTGTTTTTTTTTTATCAAGGAAAGAAATATTCGAGTATACAATGCGAAACAGAAAGTATCAGATCCGAACTATTAGGTTAAGTTAGTGTTGAATTTCATTATATTATACTTTCATTAATAATGTCCAGTTTAAACAACAGTGTATGCACCTCTTGGAAATATCATTTTAGGTATGCACATGGTACTTAAATTAACAACTGATCTGTATTCAATATCATGATAATCCTTAACTCTAAAGGTTTGGTCCCGCAAAGAGATAGTTTACTGCAACTGATAATGTTGTGTCGCATTTACACATGTTTATGACTGATGGTCAAAATCAAAACCAAAAAAGGGTGACAAAAAAAATCTGACAACAAAGCAGAACAAAGAAAGAAAAACTAATCCTTCAATTTAGGATGATTGATCGGTGGTACATTAACCACATTGCGGGAACGGATCGCTGATGAAACCTGTAAACACTAACACCGGTTACCGTATTTTTATCTGTGACTGACATTAGTATCATACTTTGTCCAATCACTTTTAAATACGCTTCACCTTCATATAATAGAAAAGTACCCAAACGTTAACTGTGGGCGATTTAATCACTCCTCTTTTTGTAAATTTGCTTCACAAACACTAACTCGTGATCTACTTCGGCATGTGGACGGAGCTTTCGTATAGTAAATGTTTACGTTGAATAGCTCAGGAGATCGTGTTTCAATTCATTTAATACAATCAACATATGAGTCTTAAATAATAAATCATATATATGAACAAATTCAGTAACCAAAAAAATATATAACTTACGAATGAGTACAATTTATCGTGTATATAGCACACTCCAAGGTATAAACTTAAAGAATGCCACTGGACGTCAACCTGAAGAAAATCGGTTCAATTGTATTGATTCAATGTCAGTTGTAAGGTGAACGTTTCAGGTTACGGAAAGGAAATTGGACTAAGCTGTATCGAACATCCATTATCATGGACACACAACAGAAAAAAATACACAATGACTCTTTTCCTCGGTTCATAACGAAACATCTTCGATGAAAGCAAGGTAATGATAATTATTACCTTAATCCGCCACTCGTTTATTAATGTCAGATATTAAAATGTGTATTGTGGTGTTACGTGAAACCTGTAAGTGCAGCATTCGTTATATTAAGATTATTGGAAATACATTCCAGCTTAAGTTTCAAGCATTGAATTACCAAAACGACTACGAGATAGAGAACAAACTACAACTAGTGGTATTTCTTTGGCGGTTTTAACGCAATAGAAACATGCTCTATTCCAGTTTACATGAGCGGAAATTTGAAACCTGTTGAGCGAATCATATTGGTAGTATTTTGCTGGAAAATTATATATAGCTGTAGAAAAATGCGCATATGAATTGAATGATTAACGCATCTAACATTTGTGAGGTTATAACCGAATGAGCATATGTTTTTATTTAGATATTTAGAGAAATTAGTCAATTTACACGTAACGAAAATCAGATCTAAAAAACCCTGACCGTGTTTTGTTTGTCGCTATATTGAGATCTAACGCAATCACCCTACCTACAATGTCTATTGGCGACAAGCAAAATAGAGGGAGCGTTTATGAGATCTGATTTTAATAACATTGGAGAATTAGATACTAGTGTTAGTCAATGGTAAAGGTGGAAATTTCGGTCATATGAGTACATAAGTATCTCCCATTTTGACCACTATCTTTACTAGCAATATAATTTAATGGGGTGTCAATGACATAGATGGCAATTTCGGTTATATGAGCAACATATTTGTCTCCCTTTTGACCACTGGACTATTCCAGTAAAGAGTGCTAAGAGTACTCAGGCAGATGTACAGAAAGTCATCCCAAGTCTGTGTCATTTCTATAGAAAATGGGTCTCTTAACGGATATAATTGCTGTAGGCTATCATTATAGAGTTATCAAAATGACAATGTGTTTTTCACTGGTGGGCGATACTGGCAGAGTGATCGGATACGCTTCCTTTGTCTCCATTTTTTTGTTTCAGATTTCCTGGATTGGACAGGAAGCCTTACTGCTTTGTGTGGTTATTGTTTCTGTAGTAAAGTAATCACATCCATGTATAACGAAATGACCAAGACACCGAGGTGTGAACGAGACCTTGATTGTTTTTATCTGATGCAGACGGTGTACAATTATAATTTTTTTTTCTTAAACCTTACATTGCTGTGATAATGTACCAAACAAATGAAAAGTAAAGTTCAACGAAAAAGTACAGCTATTTTTGTAACTAATTTTTGTTTTCAATCCTTTTCTAGCGAAGCTTGATTCTGTCCCGTGTACTAGAATTAATGGACTTTCGTTCAAACGTTCATCTCTTTAAAATGACATGTAAATCGAGTGCGTCGTCTGAGAACTAGATATAAGTATTAACCAATTCAAATGCACTCCTTTTGCTTGACTTATCGCGTGATGGGCTTTCCATTTCTCACAGGGCCACGCGGCCGATATCGTGTTAGCGTCATCCATTCTCGATGAATTGTATAGTCCATGTCTAATTTACCATGCGATCTTTTATATCAGGGAACGTGTCCCGTTTGGTAAACTTCGATGTCTTAAGACATTTATCACTGGGGTCCGCGGTCGTGATTTAGTGGTTAATGAGATCCTGGTTCTGTCTTGTCAATTTTACCAGGCGGTCTTTTATATATACCAAGAACTCGCTCTCTCCTTTGGTCACCTATAATGTCTGAAGCCTGCAGCACGAAGAAACCGGAGATTGGAGGAGGCCAGTGGAAACATTAATCAGCCACTTCTGCACAACGTCACAAGGTGTTCAGTATATTAAAGACATATAATATCCCACTAATATAATGTATATGGAATTGGTTATTTTCCTACGACGTGAAAGTACCATTATTAACAGGCAATGAAATACATCCTTTTTTTGTTGTTATGAGGTATCACAACTGATATGTCAAACAGGGCGTGGTTAACCGTTGTTTGATGTCGATCCACGGATCCTCTTTCGATGTTCCGCTCTCGGCGCGGCGTAAAAGACCAATCAATCTTATTACCCATCTCGATCCCAACAATGATTGATTAATTGATTGATTGACTAGTGCTTATGCTACATTCAGCGGTATTTCAGCTACGCATATTTACAATTTATTTATTAATTCCATTACATACCATCCTTGGCCGTTAACATCAAAAAGGGAAACAAAATGAATTTAATAGGCAATACATAAGGGTTAAAATTGTTAAATATGTCAAAACATTAAATAGTTCAAATTTGGGTCTAATCATTTTAAATATTGTGTTAAAACTATATTAATTAGACTTATTTCAAATGATTCACAAAAATTAGATTTTATGATAAACACCGATGTGGTTAAGAAACTTTATAACAGCACCGCCAGCAACGTTGTCAAAAGCCCTTCAGTGGCAGTGTAGAACTGTTGCCTAACAATAACAAAGTTTGATATCGTACACGCAGTGACAAATTTCACTTTTCGTTTTGTATTGAGCATCATCAAAAATTAATTTTTGCGTGAGGTGACTATGGCCTATACAACATCGCGTTAGAACCCCCTGGTCCTTTCGAGACATCCCATAGGAGTAAAGACTCTGACCAATAACAATAGGTACGTCGTGAAGTTTATTCCAGACTTTTCCGTTCCATACATCCAGCTAAAGATTAAAAAAAGTATTTAGAAATTTTGAGCTCGAAATCTTGAAAAAATAATATATTTTACATTTCTGTTATTTTAAAAATATATTTTAGATCTATATTGATTAGGCCTTAAAGCTATCGTTACATGTAGCTAAAAGGCAAGACAGCTAATCGCTGAAGAAAACAGCTTTCAGAAGATGTTGCTTGAAGATTAGTTCTAGAGCCAGTGAAATAACCTTGGCTTCAGCAGAGAAGATGAACGAAGCTGAAAGGAGACGTAGGGAAGCAACACAATCCCAACAAAGGCCCAAAGCTAGGATTATCAATTTATGTTACTGTACATTTAACAGGATAACGTAAAGATGCACTTAGTGATATAGTCTACCTAAGATTCCTACTCCTGTTTTTTATTGATTGTGCAGATAAACATCACGATCAATTTAATAGTTCATTTATATATATAAAAAGCACTGCATTGGCAAATTATTATAAATTCTGTTTGACGATTTTTATAAAACATTCGATGAAAAGGTTTTTTGCTTGGACCGGAACAATGTGTTCACAATTTGTCAATGCGAACTTGTCCTTCTTACTTTGATTTTGTCGCTACATTGTGTAATTTTTACCTTATTATCCAATTGGAAGATAAAGTGCTTCCTAAATAACTGCAGTAAGTTGATTGCAACAGGCAGCACAGTGCTTTTGAAACTGGATTGACTGTTCCAACCTGAAGCATCCATGGCTGTACATGATAGACATACGTGTTTAAATTTTTATTTCAGTTGTAAAAATTAGAAATCGAAATATCTTTAAATATATTTTACATAATATGGTTAAACTATTTAGAACACAATTGAAACACCCGGCAATTCAGTGATTAACTATTGAACAATTCTCAATCAGATTTACCCTCAATCAGATTTCGGTATATAAAATACATATGGATTTGACAATAATAAAAAAAAAAGGTGCCACTGTGATATGAACCAGCGAAACACACAAAACCAAGGTTGGATCTTGAGACATAAACCGGAAACCAAATAACGCAGCCACCAATGATTGTGCACTGTGCAATTTCGATATGAACCCTGCAAAAGTTTGATTGATTCATTGGGGGTTTACGCAACATTCAGCGATATTTTATTGCAATAGTTTTGGATGGCTAAACAGATGCACAAACCCTAAAATAACAAAAAAAAGGTACTTTCGAAAACCAAAACCAAAAAAATTATATATCACTTCCATTTATGGTACAACCTATCCTCTACTTAGTTTACACGTAGATCAAGGAGGAGTGTATCATTATTTATTCCCCTTGAAGCCGATCTATGTTTTGGTTATGCGTCCAGAGTGATAGAAGTGAGATTATAATAGTGATAGGATATAAACTCTGCTCATTTTAAGCATCATACAAGTACTTTATTCAATAAACCTTGATACGTCCAAGTGTAACTGATTGTCCAGCTTATAGAATACACTGAGGCTTCTTTCTGGGTCAGTTGAGGTCTATATATTCAATTGAGTTGTCATTAGGCGATAGTTTCACATTATACTGAAAGGAAATTGGACCAAGTCACTCAAACAGATATCAATATGTCTAACCAGAGCAAGAATATTTTCTTCATATCTTGTTTTTTTATCATCTAAGCGTCATTAAAAAAATCTGCCAGATAAATCACGGTGGCGTTACGCGGCATCCGTCTGTTACTGATATGGATCCTCGTTCTTCAACCAAACTCATATTTTGTTCGACTACCGGAAAGACATTTCCGCTTGGTGCGGTTATTGTGTCCTCGCTCGTTCGTCCAATTTGTGGCTTGAAATACGTTCAGAAATTTATTGCAAGTTTGGCAGTTTGGCTAATGAATACTTGATTAATTAGAGAATAAAGGCTGTACTCTGAATGACTTTAAAATTAAACAGAAATGACATCTTTGAAAACAGAAGCATGCAGTAGAAATCACCAACCGATTGAAACGTATAATCTGTAATACCGCAAACCCAGCATTTGTTAAAAAGTTTAATACTAAATAAGTTTTTCTTGCAACAGAAACGCTTTTTTAATGGTAATACTGTATTTGTTAAATTTACTTAGAAATATAACATTTAAAGAGAAAAACGTTAATACGGTATTGTTATACTGAACTAATTGACCTGATAGGTTGTACAGTACATAAGTGTTTAATTAAGCTTTCTTTATCTAAATATGTTAATAAACAAACACAAGCCTCATTTTCGCATATCCAAATTACTGAAATCCTTTCGAGATGTTAAATATAGTGTATTTAAAAGAATTTCACATATGCATATACTTAATATCACACACAACCCCCAACAAGTGACGACTGAATACAATAACACTAAGACATGTTTGAATTAAATTTGTTATGATTATTTAATATAAAACGCTGGCAATCGTTCCAGCATTTTAAATAAACCTAAAATGTATTTAATACAACGAATGAAAACATAATTTGCTTTCAATTTGCCGTCTAGATAATACAAACACAAAATAGCAAAATCCTGGACAAAAAAAAACAAAAGAACTAGAAAGATAATGTCGGTGTTATGCGGTTGGCAATCCAGTCCTTTACTACGCAAACCACTTCAAACGTGAAACATCCTTTGGGAAGTTACGACTGAATGTGGATCCGCCATTGTCTAGTTGTTCGCTTCTAGCATGGGTCATGACCTATAATATAGCACTGAAGCAGTATCCAACTTTCAACGAGACTTAACATACAGAATTCTGGTATCCTTTATAAAAATATGCATCATCACGCTACAGAATATATTATAGTTTATACACTGAAACGCCTGTTTAAGAGTTCTATGTGAGAACAATCTTATTCATCTACTGTCTGCAAGACAAGGATGAATATTACAGGAGCCTCCGGCGAGTGATTTTCAAATGATAGTAATGCCAAAGTCTTTACCACTAAATCGTTATGGCGTAATAAAAGTAGTGTTCGTTTTTCACAAGTTCTATTGTTTCAACTATGCTAATAGTAACTGTTTAAAAAAGAACAAAATGAGACCTCTTTAATTGGAAATTTTTTACAGCAATTGAAAATATTACTAAATTGGTCAAAACGTTATTCTTATATGTTTATTCCCGACAATAAATCCTTTCGTTGACTAAATCTATCTTTTTAATGTGTTAAATATTGTGTATGCATTTCAATCGAAACTATCATTAAAGCAATGTTTTCGTGTAACAAAATTAAAGAATATGACTTTTGAATTATGTTAGTATTTTTAAAAGATACCTGCATATAGCTGCTATTGGAAAATACTAATGTCGTTGTTTAAGAGTAACTGACGTTTTGCAATTCCTCAAGGAATTGGTTTACGCCACGTGGAAATACTCCAGAGGGTTTGAAATAATTTTATAGTTATTCCAACACATATCGTCTTAACGTGCTGTGAAAGAGCTAACGGACAAAAAATCTCTTCAGTATGTGACGTGTATTTATTGTTTTGAATTGAGTGCTAAACTTCGGTGCAGGTAATTTCCTTTTAATACAGAGCAAAACCAAATACTGTACTGAATAAAAGCTCTTAAACTTGCTGCGTTTGTTGAGAAGTCACGTCTGGATGTGAATATGCCTTTGTCCAGAATCGTGACCCGCTATTGCTGTGTAACATTAGCCAAGTTCCACAGATTAAATGGGAATCCAATAAAACCAATTTCTTGTTAAATGTTTACTTGATATTTAACCATGTTAATTGCTCTGTCCATGTATTGTTTGATACCATTCCGGATCACACGTCGATTGGCTTCCCGTTTCCATAAATAAACCATACGCGATCAAAAGCTTATATTTTTTATAATCAGTTTCAGTTTATTTATTCAGGAATGGGTTATACAACCCTTCTCCTAAAAACATCATAGTATACAAATAATACTTCAAGATGGCGATTATGCCCACAGGAATGTTACACATTTAGTACATCAATAGTCTGAGCTCTTATTTGTTGAGCCTCTTTAATAAAATTGCTCAGTTTGATTACACCACGAGTTGCTTTAACATTAAATAATTCTTTGAGCTTTCTAAGGTTTGGCCAGTGACAGAATATACTCTTTAGGTATTTCTTTCTTAAGACAGAATACAGAGGACAGCATAACAAAAAGTGGTACTCATCTTCTACCTTACCCATGTTACATACTTCACATAAACGTTGCTTTCTAGGGATATTTCTATATCTACCAGTCTCTAAGTTTAATCCATGGTAGCCACACCTAAAGCGTGAAATAATATTAATATGCTTGTTACTGATATTTTCAGATTTCTCAATGTATTATAGCATTCAAGAGAAACAAAAATGTAAAGGACCTTACTGGTTAAGGCGAAACTTCTCTATGTGTCAGACAGGTTGTAACACTTATTCTCTTTAACAGACATATTCATTGGCTAATCGCTATATCTCCGAAATACCAATTTGTAGGCTACTTTATTCCTAACCCATACCGAATACATTGTTGTCTACATTTTTAACAATACTTTATACACTATGTTAATGGTCATTAGCTTCTTTCGAGATGCCCATAAGTTACCCATAACACAACTCGAGATTAAGGTCTATTAAGGAACTTGTCTTGGAGTTTATCTAGAACATAAGATGATTCATCGATTTTAATTTATCTACACCAGTGTGATTTTTTGTTAGAAATATATATATGATGTTACCAATTTGACTAAAATCAAAAATCCAAAAAGCTCCCTGTGTTTTGTGTGCCACAATTCTGGCTCGTTTGCGGAATTCTTCGGCATTTACAAACCAGGATTGTGCGGCGGCTCTGTAATTGGTCAGTTTTTCAAACCACTCGACACCATTTGGAAAGCCTTCACGTCAGAACATAATTGCGACAAACCTTTTGGGATCTGATTTTAATGATGATGTCATCGGTGGGAAAATAACCGACATTGTATTGACGGAACTCTTGTTTTGGGGAGGTCGGAGAAGGTATAGGTTTGTTTGCATATTAATTTATTATTTGAGTGATTGATTGATTGATTGATTGGTTGATTAATTGATCGATTCATTGATTCATTGATTCATTCATTTATTCATTTATTCATTCACAGATTCATTGATTCATTGATTCATTCATTGATTGGTTGGTTTTGATGTTGATGTTGATTTTGATTTTGACTGACTGACTGACTGAACGACCGATCAATCGAAGGGCATATATTTACCGTTCGTTTTGACCACTTACTCTTTTAATTGGATCAAAGTAGAAATTACGATGTCTTCTTAACCCCTCCGCTGCTCTATACACAATATACCGACCATAAGTTCAATTTAATCGAAGTGCTTTTTATGTAATTTCATTAACTAAAATGCGAATGGCAATCATTAACTCAGTTCAGCATCTGTACTCGTTTTATTTAACCCTATAGTGTCTCCTTGTTTGGTAACAATGCTGACTGCTTGCCAACAACCACTAGCCCATTCATTACCTTATTTCTGTCCGCTCAGGTACAATTCTACGGTCTTGACTAATGGCAATTTTATCGATTAGCAACGTTTATAATTGAGAATGACAGCGGCTAGATTAATACCATATGGTCGTCTTTTATAACCTTTACGTTTTCTCGGGGTCTTTTCGCTTCAGCCATTGACTGTGACGACACTGAAGGCGTTCACCGATGCATCCAGCATAACGCCATGGAATTCGCAGTTGTTGAGTGGCGAATAAACCCGGCAGTTTATCACCTTCAACAAAAACATCCCGATCCAAGTCACTGCTCACTTCAAGGCACCCATTGGGCCATTGCCCCGCGAGGGAGCAATTTGCCTCAATGAAGCAATATTGTAATGTTTTGGCTGACTGGTTTTTAGCGACTACAACTGTCAGTGCAAACACGAAACGTAATAACTTGCATCAGGCGAGACAGCCGATTACGAGTCGGTTGGCGGTGCTACACGCCACGACAACACTGCGTACAATAACACATCATCGATCAGCCGAGATAACAGTAATGAATCTTCAGCAAATTACTTCTTTTACACATTTAACAAATTAGTTCTCAGCCGGAGCGTCGAATTCCGCGAGCATGTAACAATCACTGCACGATTTAATGTTTGTGGCCAAACGTAACAAAACAGAGAAAGAGACTCATGTCCAATGTTATTATCCTAATTTGTTTGCAGAGATTTTTGTCTGTATTTGTTTGCACTGCAGCTGTTGATATGGCATCTAAAGGCATAATATCGTTATATTTATATATATTTATTTTAAGGGTTAATAATTTCAAGTTCATTTGGAAGTTTTTATAAATAAAACATAAAAACACATCTCCACTGTATCCAGTTCACTTTAGCACAATTGAGGTTATACATTTCGTAGTTAAAAATTAAATCGCGTTTAAATCTGATATAATATCGAAACTTGGAGTTAGAAGTGGATGACAAATTATAGCTTAAACCTCCACCCTTGGAGCTAGGCAACAATTGGCTATAGAATCTGTTTGTGGCCCCTATACCTCTTGAGTTTTCAATAAGTATGTCGGTACTTTTTTTGTAAATTTTGAGATTATTTAAAGAGTGTTACAAATTGTCCCACTTTGTAACAACGACTTTACTCAAGGTCAGGGCCCATCTATATGCAAAAGGGAGAAATAACGGAGAAGGTGGGGTGGGGACCCCACGCAATGTGTGGGAATAAGAACATGAAGAGGGGGGGAGAGGAGGGGCTGAGAGCGTGGGTTGAGATTTCGGATGTGATGACATATATTTATGACAAAAAATAAACAAAGCATACGATGAGATAAGTTTCCTCGATGGATCAACATGGACTTTGTTTTTATAATTCTTGCGTTGTTGCTATGTTACATCACTAAGAAAAATAAAAAGTAGTGCGCGCAAACTTATAGGTCAACTTTGAATCTGCCTTAGAAATCGTTTAAGGACTTATTTTACAATAACATTATGACATTCGGTCGGATCATCGAGTTCAGTTCGACGGTGTATTTTTCAGCATGAAAAAATCATGACATCTTAGCGATTCTTTATTTGTTCTAATAGCTATAGCCTTACAAATACCTAAATTCATTGGCTGTTTAGTGTCGTATAACTATTTTGATTGGTTGACTTTGTAAGTACTGACTACGTGACGTTGGTCCATACACTGCGTATATTTGTTAGGTTTGACAGTTGATTTGACGTACACGGTGCCATCGCTAGTTAGCCGGGCCATACGGAGGAAATATGGCCCTGCACGCGGGCTTGAAAGATAATTCCACTAATTTTATCTTGTGTCAACAAATTTTGCCGGCATATTACCATACGGGTGTAAAATAATACCTTCCATCTGACACTGTTTGCTCAATCTCAAAGTATAGGGAAACATTGTAACGATTTTCCAAATAAACACCGAGTGGGTTAATTCGCTAAGCCTGTACTATATGGGGATTTTTACATTGTAGATTTATGTTTGTAATACACTATTGAAGTGTCATGCATAAGCAAAAAAAAAATATTTAACAGTTTTCATTATTTGTAGGTCTTTCTATCTTTCGCTTAAATGAAGATCGTATTTTATGACACTTACTTCTTTTAAAATATACCATCGAACAATTAAATTTGTCACACGTCGTCACAAAATGTGGTATATTTTGCGCAATAACACATTCCCATAAGTTGTAAAAGAAAATGTGTAGGGATAACTGTTAGGTGTTTTTCGTTTTTCTAGACCTTGTTTGTTTGCTAATTTGATTGGGGTTAAACGCCGTCCTTAACCTAGACGCTGTAAGCTAAGTGAAAGTTTAAGAACAGTATAAAAGAGAAAATTCAACCAGAATATTTTAATGAGAGCGTGTCCATTTACAAAAACTCGAACCATACCTTCGGAGGACAAGCAATGTAGAAATTAGTTTTTGTCTTGTGTTTAGCCTTTTGTTTTGATTTATGAAGTAACTTCCATAGATCTTCTTTAAATCCTGCAAGCTTAATATATTGAGAAACGTTATTTATGGCCCCTTGTCTATAACTGTCTTCAATATAAGGACTAAACAGCACTTTCCATGTACGTATATCTTAAATTGATGGTTTTCTGCGCGCAAGTCTTAAGAGGATATATTTGGTGCCAATTATAAATACAGTTCAATTCAATTAAATTATTTCCACTTAACTAACCAGGGTGATATCAGAGGCAAACACATTTACAATATTACATGGTGACACAGCATATATTATACATTCATGAGCTGTTTTTTAACAGACTTTATCATCAAGTAAAGCCTATGTATACACTAAGCTAGAAACCCGAGTTCGAATCACGGTGGACACCAGCAAAATATTCTTTCTCGGCGATAAAAACAAATATACGTTTGCTGCATATAGAGTGTATATAGTTGGATATAAATTTACACTACAGAACGAAACCTAAAAATGGAACAACACAAATAGTTTAAATCAAGATAAAAATTATTTTGATTGGAACACCCTTCTCTGATGAAATCACACAGTTTGAAAATGACTTTCTTCTATTTCTTTTGAAAATGGCTTTAAAGTGATTTACATCTGTGTATCGTGTAGTGTTTCGGGAAAAAATTGTTTCGGTAGCTTTAAAGCTCTCTAGACTCGATTTTAAAAGGCTTGTTTATTAGAGCCTCTACGGAGCTTAATCCCGTGGGATGGAGGGATACCTGCCCATTTCAACTGTTAAAATAACAGTGATTTCACGTTCTATATTTAGACATGGTTATTCTTCGACTGATTTTTTTGGTTATTCAATGATTATTTGTCTAATGCATGTTAACTAAATTAGTTTTTTCTCTATTACGTATCGATTTTAATTAATCTATACGTATCAAAATGTGTACGTTCATTCAACATACTTGACCAAGTTTGTTGCAATTGATTATTGGAATTTAAGCGTTCACAACCATTTGTGGCTTGTGCTTAACTGTCGTTACCAGACATTAGACATTTCACAAGTTGAATCGACAACTATACGGAAAGTTTTTACGGGACCGTATACACGTTAACTAACGTAATCTATAACAACAAAATTGAGCTAAATTTCGCAGAGATTCCATTCATTTTTTCACAAAAGGAATTTGAGCAAAATTTTTGGTATAGTTCGAAGTTTGAGTTGCCCTATAGTCGCTCATAAAATTTGTGTTTCTTCTAACGAAATGTGTTATCTATAAAGCATCTATTTACACACGTGCAAAGACCCTGAAAAAAATAAACCAAAATGATTGCATTAGTATGAAATTATTTTAATAAAAATATATATATATATTTATTTAAGCCACATCCAACAGTGTGATTAATTTGTAAAAAAAATACATGCCAAGTGGTGAAAGGCAAAAAAAATATAATTGTCTAGATCTGTATATATGGCATCTACTATTTGGATTTAAAACTATAGTTATAACATTTGAATGGCGAGTTCTTCATGCGTATATAGCGCCCGCGACCGCGGCTAAATGGTAAGCGTGTCTGTCTACTAATCTTACACTTCCATGTACCGTTCACATGCTCGTAACGCAGTCTGGCTCCGGCAATCGTGGGGTGGTTTTTACCAGGTATATCCTCCCGATCTCCCACCGTATATAAGCAAGAAGCGGTGTGAAATTGACAATCCGTCATTATAGGTCAAATATTCAAGAGTACGGCGTGTAACCCAACTCAAACAAACTATAATTGCATATATGATAACATTGTGTCATAGAATTGTTAAGAGCGCGTAAGGCATTAATTACCTCGATGGCCAATTTAGTTTTCATAAAACACATCGGAATCAATAAGTTTACAGTTTTCTTTTATGCGCCTGACATTTATTGACAAAAAAGTATGCATGTGCTCATATATACATTTCAAAGTAAACGTTCATGTATACATACCAAGATCCAAACACAACCCAATTAACAAACTGGCACAAGACTATTATAATTATACAAAATTGTACGCCTCTTATAACGACGAACATTCTATTTGAAAAACAAAAAATTAAATTACGAAGAAAAGAGAGGAATTATAAAACATAAATTTCGCGTAATTATTTGGTACAGGTTACTCCCTGCAATGGTTTAGGCTTCCGAAAGGGGTATATAATGTTAAATATAATACTTTTAAATTTATACTATTTTTGATGTTTTTTTATTTTTTTAAATTATACAATATTTTTACCGGCTAAAATAAGTTTCAAAATATTTTATACCAACAAATTTGCAGGTATGCAACAATTTGATAATTTGACACACAGAATGGTTTCTCTACTCATATACGATTATTTTAATTCAGCCCATTGTTGCCAAATAGCACAAAAGGACACTTTATTTACTATATATTTTCCTATTTTTATGTATCCCTCCACATTTCACATTGTGCATGGTGGGGGAAAGTGAAAAAAAAGCCATGACATATGGGTTTATAAACAAAATATTGAATGACCATCAATATATAACCTATAGATCGATAGAACCTGTTATTATTAGTATTACCAAAACTACATATCCGATTACTTCGATTCATCATAATTCCGATTTAATTATTCATCCAGTGAAATAGTTTATTCTTCAATGATTCTTCCTCTTCGCAATAATAGAACAAATGAGTTATAGTTTCGCAATCAATGTTGCAGAAGATACATAAAGACTCGTTGTATAAAAACCGTAATATAAGCGAAAGTTAATCTATAAAATATCCCATTTTTGGGAGTTAGCGGAAAACTGAGTATCCGAGACCAGGTTGTGTTTTCGACGCTGCAGCGAAACCTGTTCTATACAGACACATGGTATTCTATATCAATTGGTCATTATTGTCACATTTAAAAGAGGAGAGAAACAAATTAAGTTCGGATGAGCTAGAGATGGTCTTTGAGGTGTGTTATCTTATGGTGAACTTTCATGACATATTGTTAAAGGTGCATTCTCACAGTACGATTTGTAGTTACGACTTTGGGGGATTCCCCTGATTTCTTGCGTTTTGATTGGCCGCTCATTCAGTATTATTTTTTCCACCAATCAAAATGCCACAAATAATGGGAATCCCCTGAAGTCGTAACGTAGCGATGAATCTGCTAGCCAGGGACCGAGTTCGAATCCCGGGGGAAGCAAGCAGACTTTTCTTTCTCTATAATATAAATGTAACATTAACTGTTGTTGATTAAATCTCCCCTAAAAGCACATCACAATAAGTTTGTGTGATTCTATAGATGGACATATTGTATGGATTGAGGCGAATGCCATGACTATGTCTGGCATAATGGAAATTTGACCAACACAAAATAACATGTCATACAAAGCCCACCATATTAAACCTGACCAAATTGGCACTGACTATTTTTGTAGTTTCTTTGATTGGGGTTTCACGCATACTCAAGGGCATGTCACTTATATGACTACGTAGTGTCCATTTAAAAATCTGCTTTACTTAAATGTGGTGAGAAATCGGAAGTAATCTTCGTAAATAAAAAACACCCAGAGATTTGTCGGAGCCATTCTGTGTGGCTCACTATACCCGAGGTACCGAAGGGGATTTGATCCCGTGGACGGTACAGCGAAGGATGATCAGTGGTCCAATCCGCTAACCTCTGAACCACATATATGCACTCTTTATACTCAGATTAACTATTAATGTTTATTTTGTGATGTTGATATCTTTTGATCTTCTTTTTTAATTTTTTGTGAAAAGAAATGACACTTGTTCGTGTATAGCGGAGTATAGGCTTAGACGTAAGTACATTCCACGAATGTAAGGATTACCAACACCTTTATACGTTTGCCGTCAAGACATGAACCTATAGCAGTTCTAAAAATGTTTCGGAATAACTTGTGTCATTTAGATATGTCAAACAAATATAATTCAAATAAGATAACCACAAATACTGTAAAAAAAAATATAACCAAAAATATTGTAAAAATGGCTACATTTTTGTTCAGACAATAATCTGACATTAACATTATCAGAAAAAATGGACTTTACAGACTTATGCAAATTAAAAACCAAAAAGGACGATTTATTTTTACCAATCTTCCATTAAAAATTATTATGGACAAGTAAGAGGTATGGTACATAACAATATATGACAATGTAATATATAGTGAAAATATAAGACAATATAGTCATAAGCAAACACAAGTGTAATATAAGGTACGGTACTAATGAAAATCATGGTAATGCCAATGGTGTGCTTCATTGATAAAATTACTGATATTAACGATTTCCTTCTCAGATCTTTGATTTAACAATGTATTGCATCTATGCAGACTAGGCCAGGATTGATAACATGGCCTGAAAATGAGCTGTATAATGAACAGAACAATAAGAAGTGATATTCATTCTCGACTTGTACATTTTTCTCAGGTACATTTGATACATATACTTTTAGGTACTGGTTTCCATATCTATACACAAGCCATGGTACCCACACCTAAACTTGCAAACATTGTTAAAGTCTTCCTTGGTATATGGCTGGCAAATGTTATATTATCACCTTTGCCAAATTCAGACAGGCTGGCTATACATACCATACCTGGATGAACAATTCATACAGTCAATCCAATTTTAAATAAACACATCTTTGATTCTTTCTTTAATACAGTTAACTAAGTGTACAGAACACATGTCGTTTACAAAAAAGACACAGTTTATTGAACAAATGAAAATAATCCCTATATTAAGGGAAAAGGAAAAGTTTTAAGAACAACAGTGCGCAATAATCAATTTATCAATAAATAATTCAATAAATCAATAAATAACTCAAAAACTCAATAAATCAATAAATAAATAACTCAATAAATCAATAATTAATTTAATAAATCAACCAATCAATCATTCAATAAATAAATAAATCAATCGACCAACCAACCAATCAATCAATCAACCAATCAACCAATCAACCAATCCATCAATTAATCAATAACCAATCAATCAATCAATCGATCAAGCAAACAAGCAATAAATCAATCGATCAATCAATCATTTAAATAATCAATCATCCAAACAATCAATCACTCAACTAATCAACCAACCAAACAATCAATCAGTCAATCAATTAATCAGTTATTCAATCGATTAATCAAGCATTCATTCAATCAGCCAATAAATAAATAAATAAATAAATAATTCAATCAATTAATCAAATAATTAATCAATCAATTTCCTATCGGCCAACATCATGCAAGCAAATACCACATGAACACAAACACTTGTTTATGTTTGTAAGTATTGAAACGAATTGACCGGTCATGTTTATTTAAAGGGTTTGTGCTAACAATCATTTCTTTTGTTGAATAGAGAAACTAAGTGTTGTTGAACTCCATATCAACCTTTATAATAGTAACAAATGTTAAATTGACACAGCCCATGTTCTAACATGATATGAACTTCATGTAATTCGTGGATTTGTCGGACTTATAATGGATTAGGGGGCAATCCGCGTCTCTGGCCACTGACCACGGGCTCTTAACTCGACACGTCAGGCCATTGTTAAGAAATATTTTCATTGTGGCCCTTTATTTTAAACGTGCACAGGAATCTACCTTAATATTTATCCCTTATGAAAAATACCTGTTTGTGCCAAGTCTATACATCAGCGTTATGTAGTACTGATAAAGTAAGGGAGATTAGTGGTCAAGGCTTTGACGGCCTTAATCCTAATCCGCAGGGATTAACAGGTTGTAGTCGATCAGGGCAGGGCAGTGCTGGATTAACGGATGTAATCAGGTGATTAAGGAGTCGACAAGTACGTACCCGATCCATCGAAATAAACATTGCTATTTTGGCTTTAGTATTTAAAACATTTGTACAACAGCAAAATAGCTATATTTATATATAAAAAATTATACTGGTGATAAATTCGACATGTTTAGAACAAAGTAATATTTGATAAAAACAAATAAATTGATTTAAAAATAGGATTTATGATCAATATTTATAAGGTTTGTTCTCCTCGCCACCTTTTTCCAGATAAACAAGACGTATTTCTTGTCCAAAATGAATGAACCACATATGGTTCAAATTTGTTTTTAAATTCACATTTTTTACTTCACCAATACAATAGATTTTTTAGTGTAGACACATGAGTAAAATATTCTTGCATTAAAAATGGCATAATTCCTATGAGATTTTGGTCGTAAGAAAGTTAAAAATTAATTAAAAAAATGTTTATATAAAATGACATTTGTCCAAACCTTTTATGGAATAACGTTAACTGTAGTTCAAGTGAGCAGAAATAATACACTATTTAGTCAAATAAAGGGGGGGCGGGGGTGTTATGGCTTTTTAAAAAAGAATAAAAATACATATATTTGAATAAATGAAGACCGAAAAATGTGCTAGCCTCCTCCTGGATTCCTGTAACCCAAAGGTCCCGACCTTTGGGTTATAGGCAACTCAATACTCTACATACTGAGCTACAGAGGTCCACAGCAGAATGTGTACCGAATTCTAACCCAGTGACGAAGGCGATTTTCTCTCTACATAAATCACGGACACAGGGATGCTACATTAGCATCTTTTTGATCTAGAAATTACTCACAATTAGTTTTAGCTGGAGACCTGTACAGATTTGTTCCACTGATAATTAATTTTTAAAATAGTACACAAGTTGTGCCGCTTCGAAAAATGATAGACCCATTTTTTTTAAAATAATTCGGCTTTATAATGCCGCCCTCAGACCGCACCTGCTGACATAAGAACGCCGAGATATTCTGTCAAAATGAGTCTGTTCATTCGGAGTTACAGAATTTGTGTTCTATGAATTATACACCTTTAAGAACAAATAGAGAGTATGTATCATTACATTTGGTAGATACACCAGAAGGAGTAATTATAGAAATGACAAGTCTGAATAATTGTTTTTATTTCTCAACTATTAAGGAAAAAGTCCACAAAAATAAATCATGTGGTTGATCGTTAGAATGTCAGTGTGTGGTCAAAGAGTGTTAAAATATAACAATGAAATTAAGCGCATATTTAAGTTTACCCTTTGAAACGAAGAATGAGACCCGGACATTAAAATAGTAAAGAGACACTGTGTAAATGAATATGTTTTTGTTTGGTGTATTTTAAAGTTTTACTTGGCAAATATCACGGCGTTTTCTATACGAATGTGTCGGAATGGGGCTAGGGGTGGGTGTATATTCGAGGGTGTGTGGCTGGGGTGTGGTTGTGGGGCTTGTGGGAGCTGTTGCTGAAATTGGTCTGGGCTGCTATGGATTGGGGTGAGGTGGAGTGGTAGTGCTGGGGTGGGGTGTAGCTGCTGGAGTGGGGCGGGTTGGTCGTGTTGGAGTGGGGTGGGTGGTCGGGCTTGAGTGGGGTGAGTGGTAGTGCTAGAGGTGCGGTGGTAATGCTGGGATGAGGTGGGACATTTTGCTCCAGCTGGATAACGGTAACGCGATGTTCAGGCTCGTCAGATTTGGTTAGCAGCAACATGTTATATAAGATGACTCAAACACCAATCGTGGTTTCTGAACTGAAATAACCCCAATCAAACTTAAATAATTGCACATACACTCATATCCAATCGTACACTGTCGGATCGGAAGGGTTGTGTAACCAGAGAGAGAGGGGGGGGAAACACGATGTTAATAGCTTATTATAGAATAAAGTCTAAACGCGGTATATTAACGTAATTACCTATATATTAATCAGTACTTACAAGATTCGAACTGACTTGACCGACTATATATACATACTGGATTAAAGACTAAAATGAGCCCGTGTTACATAGAGAAGCTGGGTTGTTCTCAGCTTATATTTAAGTTATCTGGCTCTATTTTATCCGAATCATAAGGCTGATTAACGGTATATACGTTATTATCTTGATTACCACTTAATGCTTTATTTACTATAATATTAGCGAAATAAAGGACATCTCCCTCAGAAAAGTTCATATTTCAGAGCTCTGCGGGCCATATAGCTTAGACAACTCAGTTTTATTTGAGGGGCTTCATTTGTGTGCGAGGAATTCCGGTATGTTAATTTACACATTTTATTCTATTCTCGTGCTTGAAATTTCTTAAACCAATGAACACTGCGTTTAAGTTTGCCGCGAACGCATGATTTTTTTAGCGAACACTATAGGGCCAACTATTAATGTCCCAGAAAAACTCATTCAGTATCGTTGGCGTATATATGGTCTTATTCCGGTACTTTTATTTTATTCCTCTCTCTCTGTCGCTTCGGAACGAATTGGTTCTGCGTCAATTTTTTCTATTCTATATTGTAAATCGACGTGCAACTTTGCGGGGAATGAGAACTGTAACATCAACAACAAAGATAACAGCAGAAACATCTTGACGATTTAAGCGAGTCGATTTCTCAAATCATCTCTTCCTGTGGATGACAGCCGACACTTACGCATTTTGTGACATGTCTGTTGTCTTAGCAGCACCCCTACATTTCATTCGTTATTATTAATAGACAGAAAGTTAAAGATTATTTTTGCATCTGTAATATTTCCCCAATTAGTATAGTGCTGACTTTCTTTATTCACATTTTTTATCTACAACTAAATAATATCAATTAAACACTTTAAAATAGCGGAGCAGATGCTTAGAGAGCCAAGAGCGGTCATATCAACATTTTTTTCTTCCACCAATAAATGCCAGTCGGATAAATATTAACTGTTTTTTGTTTTTGTCTATTTTGTTTATTGCATACAATGTGCGAAAACTTCACTATTTAAAAAAATGTACTGTTGGATAACATATTTGGGCCCTTTACACTGACAATCGCAAGGAAGGTTCTTGAGTTATTCAATTTTATTTAAGAGAACATTGCAGAAGTGGAAATCTGTTTGTAAAAAGTTTATACTCCTATAGTAACCTTAAAGGGTAAGACAATCAAAAAGTCAAGTGAACCTCAGTAGATAGCCTTTAAACTGTGGTTATGACAAATGATGTTTCAATTTACAGTTGCAGATACCTTTCACTATCGTGTTAGATCCGATTGGGTAACACAGGCTGGTAACTCATGTATGGTGGACTTTTCAAGCCATATCGTTTCTGTCTCTATAACTTTGAATTTTACTTAATAAATGTTCATGATAATCGCCACAAAAACAAAACGGCTCTTATCAAAATAATGAAAAATATTTTGCAATGGGTTTGCATAATATTAATCGAATAATAATGAATGTTATAAGTCAGAAACAATACGGCATGAAACTTCTACCATACTTTACTTGCATTACTAAACTGGCTCTAACGAGATTATCAAAAGTATCAGCACACTCAGAACACACGGTTTGTTTCATCATTTATCTTGCTTTCTATCGCGTTAGTTAGATTAACATTCAAATAGTATCGCCCTCTGGCTAAGGGCAATACTGTCTTTATTTAAATCAGGAGGAAAATTAACAGTATAAAAACGCTTCACATCTTGGTTGTGCTAGTGCCAATTATTGGTGGAATACAACGCCGTCATATAAGTGAAATACCCTTATGCTCGGCGTAAAACACCAAACAATCATTCAAATAGTACTTAAGTCTAAAAACTTAACATTTTATGGTTAAGCTAATGTATATCATTCTTGGAATACACTGCCGTTTTAGTGTCGTAAGTCATAGTGTGTTAGACAAATTATTATTGTCATTAAGCTTACAAAAGCTTACCGTATTTAAGCAAGGAATAGAGCGAAATGTCCAATCAGTCGTTACATGAGTGAAATGGTATTGAGTACGATATTAGATCCCATTCAAACAAACAAAAAACAAACTATCGTCTTTCTCTCGACTCATGTACAAAATATACTTGGCTTGAGCATGCATGGAGTTGGCGTAAAAGGCAAAGATCGCAAGGGCTATAATGTCTTAACTCATAAATACCGTTATGCCATAGATGAGTTTATTTCCCATGTTTAGATAGGTTCTTAGATGAGTTTATCTTTCTTAGTTGTTCTCTTTCGGTTGATCGACAGATTAATTGATGTTTTCCGCCATGCTAAGGGTATTTCACTTTATAGGACGGCGGCGTTTTTCAACAATAATCAACCCTAGCTCAACCAAGATGTGAAGCGTTTCCATAATGTTGAAAAGTTAATTTTCCTCCAGTACTAAGTAATGACAGCATTGCAACTCTTCAAACAAACTACCATTAGTCAAGTGACGTTCCGTTTATTTCAACAATAATTCGCTATTACCCTTTCTAGAAATGTCTGTAGGTTATCCATAACAACTCTAGATTAAGATCTGTTCAGAATCTATTCTCTGAGTATTTATATAGAACATGAGATGATTAGTCGGTTCTAATCGACATCAACCATAGTAATGTTATTAATATAAGCTAACATATCTTAATACTGCAGGGAACGCAATGCCTCCTCGAGATTGGACCAGGACCCTCCGCTTAGCAGGGCCGACACTCTAACGACTGAGCAACGGTGATGACAATAAATTTAGAGGCATGTGGATTCGCCTCTCCTCTGTGAAAATATGGATTTCAGCAATTATTTACCACAATAACGTTTTGACAAATGCTTCAGATTTAGATATATTTATTAAATGTTAACTTGCACGTCGTTATTATACGGTGCAACTATTACGTCTGAAGGCGTCCGGCTAGGGACAGAAAGGACAGTGCACAATGTTGCTGCCTTGCTTTGCATTGGAGGAACAGTAAATTTTCAACATAGCACGTACTCCTTATTTGAATCTTGCTTTTTTGTTTTATGTGGAGTGAATGGTCGTCATATAAGTGAAATACCCTTCAGTATGGTGTTAAACGTCGGTCAGCCAGTCGGTCATGCAGTCATGGTCGTCATATAAGCGAAATACCTTTCAGTGCTGTGTTAAACGTCGGTCAGTCGTGCAGTCAAACAGTCATGGTCGTCATATAAGTGAAATATCCTTCAGTACGGTGTTAAACGTCGGTCAGCCGGTCGGCCATGCAGTCATGGAGTCAGCGGTAGGCCATATGGATGACGATATTCCTGAAGCATTGGGTTTTCTTATCGATTTATTTTCATTGACACCACCAACGTATCGATGAAAGAATTCCAAAGCAGCCATACAAACAACACCAAACCAAACCAAAGTGAATTTTTATTTTTATATTAAAACATATTCCAAAGTTCAGATGAATTATGTAAATCTTGAAGATATTTCAAATAGGTCTCAAAGGTTTTGATGAGACACGATTCGAAGGCTCGATTCGAGAAGAACGTTGGCAAAGGTTATAACGGTCTATTAGACTCTGTTAAACGTGGTGACCATTGTCAGTGCATGACAGTATACCGCAGGTCTGCATGCGATGTTTACACTGCAGCTGTGTCGAGGCATCAAGAAAGTGAAAGTCAGATCAATCAATAATTATATTATTAACCCCTATCAATATAAGCTATTTAGTCTATCCTTGTCGTGTCGGATCAAGGTTTTTTTTCGTTTTTTTTTTGCTTATTTAATGCGTCCAAAATCGATATATTACGTTATATAGTGTAAAAATCATTTCTAATATTTGACAAGAAAACAGCTGTTTCATATCTGATGCTGTCACAAAGGTATTGCGTTCTGGTTTTTTTGCTAGATTTCTTTCTGCTTTTTAACGTATTACCGGCACAACATAATCGTTATATAAGCGAAACACCAACCAACCAACCAAACAAACACTATATTTGAAGGTTTTAACCAGATTTACCGTGCCTACAAAGCAACATTAAAAATTCACCTAAGTGTATGATTTTATATTAAGAAATTTCTTCTATTTATTAATGCCCTCTGGTTAAGGACAGTTTGTTTGAAGAGTAATAATGCTGTCTTTACTTCGCTCTGGAGAACAATAGACTTTCCAACATTATGAAACGCTTCACATCTTGGTTATGCTATAGTGTCAGTTATTGTTGGAATACACCGCAGTCATATAAGTGAAATACCCTTAAGCACGGCGTAAAACACCACTCAATCAATCGTTATCTTCGAGACAATTGATATGCCGTTGGTAAATACAAAAGTGCTTGAAATTATTGAGTGACGTGTTAAAGCAGGCTGTCTTTATTGACTTGAGTAATTCCATTGCTTTCTTTAGGGTTGGCACCAAATTACTATATCCGAGTTGAAATCCTAGCGAAGTATTGAACGATTGCCTATATTCTATATTATACATTATTTCGAATTACAGGACTTTGGGGCCAATGTGATTTTTCTGCCTGAAGAGCGTATAATGTAATGGTGTAGACAATAAAGATAAGGCTCAGTGGCCAGTGCATATTTCTATCATTTAAAACAATCGATCTGTCGGATAGAACCAATAAACTATTGATTTATTCCGAACAATGACGCTTACTTAAATATATATCGATGAGTCTTTTTTCCTCAAAGCCTTGAACACGTTTAGTTGGTCTAAATAATTCTACATAATTCACACGATGGCATACTTATTATAAGCTATGACCCAATTATCTAGCTGATATACTGAAACTGTTGATAAAAGCCGTACGGAAACGCCAAGGAGACGTATTTTGACCTTCTCTACGCCAAAATACGTGTTTTCTTAGTATCGTATACTGCTTTGTTAAGCTATCATTTGTTATGCCGGCACAAGGACAAAATATTTTTCCTGATAATTATTTCTGATAAATTTAATCAAATGGGGTTTCGAAATGTCGGTACTTGTGCGTATACAAAGCTATATAATATGTTGAGAAATGAATCCTTAAGGCTCTCCCTTCAAACCGTTTTGACAATCTTAATTTGTCTTTTCCTTTACGACCTCAAAATAGATTTTCCCACTGATACGTATTTGTACAAAGAGTCTGAAATAGAATTTTATAACATAATTAAAATTTTTATTATTAGTTTAAAACTGCTGCTTTCCTTATTGCGTGATGCCATGTATTTTGGTACAATGAAATAATGAACTATATAGTATTAAAGTGTATGCAACATACAAACAGACTAGTAAATCTTATATCCGCTCAAGTATTCGCAAGGCTTTACATCTTTATTCTTCTCTGTTTACGAGTTTCCGTACCATTTTCCTTTCCTGTAATTCAAAGGTTGTACACCTTATTCATTAGATTTTTGCTAGCATGTTACAACACCTTTTTACTGATTGCCCACGGTTTTATACCTAGATTTCTGTCTGTTGACGATTTTTCCTACCATTTTACGTTCCTTTATTCGAAGATTTTAAACCTAAATTCTTCTGTGTTTACGATTTTTTCCTACCATTTTACGTTACTCTTTTCCTTTATTCAAAGATTTTACACCTAAATTCTTCTGTGTTTACGATTTTCCTACCAGTAAACGATACAATGACATTGTCTTCGCAAGGT
This sequence comes from Mopalia kennerleyi, assembly GCA_034783855.1. NCBI lineage: Eukaryota > Metazoa > Mollusca > Polyplacophora > Chitonida > Mopaliidae > Mopalia > Mopalia kennerleyi. The sequence goes on from JAVFBX010183313.1 coordinate 28,672, forward strand.
TTTACACCTAAATATGTGTATATGTTGATAATGTTTTTGTTTACCATTTTAAAATATGGGACTAACTATGGCTTTAAAATCCTTAATTGTTTGTAATGTCAAATAACGAGTATCAAAGCAACAAGTCTAGACGATTAATATTACTTTGCTTGAGCCCATTTCGACACGGATTGTGTTTCTGCTAATGTAGTTATGCATGATCCGATCGAATAATTTAGTTTATATCTATTTAATTATATTCCAGGTTGAGATATGCAATAGTATGCTATAAAACGCTGCTACGAATCGATTACTTCAATATGACTGTTTACTGCAACTTTCGTTTTCCAGTGTCATAGATTTGGGTTGATTCACTCTAAATGATAATGATGAAATATTAAGTATGCGAAGGAGAATACGTTTGTCTGAATGGGTTTAGTGCCGTTCTTAAACTTATCGCACTTATGTCATTCTAATGTAACAATAAAACCACCCTCGACATTACTGGCAACTAACAAAGACAAGACAGGACAATCACGGGACATGATACAACTTTAGACATCATATACAGATCGACTGTGTTGCTCATTAGCGCTTAGAGCATCAGGGCACCTGGACGTTTTTTCGCAACCGCTATTTAACCAACAAGTAATTGTGTTAAGTTAGTTAGTGTGTTTATTCGGATGTAAGAAACATTTCGTTCTGCACGTTGAACGGTATAATGCGACCGGCTAAAAACTACATACACATGTATGTCTTACAGGCAGTACTTTTACAGGCTGTAGGCCCAGAGCTTCGTGATTAATTTCGAGCAAAAGATTTCGTTGCAATGGTTAAATGAGATCGATGTATGCAGACTAAACATATCGTTGTGGCCTAAACCATTTCTTAAAGGAATGGAAAACGTCAATATCGACTGTATATATAACAACAACACGTAGAATAAGTATAAATATTTATAACTCATGCACGCAAAAGAATGTAAGACAAGCAATAGATGAATTTAAAACAACGGTTTATTCATTTGGAATAAATCGGACATGTAATTCAAACAGATATTGTTTCATAGCAGTGAGAAATATGGAATAATTTACGATATCTTTGAACTGGATTTAGAGCAAACAGGACAACTCACACACAAAATCAAACTTTAGAAATAAAAAAATAAAAACAATATATTTCATGATTGTGTCCCCTTTACAGATTGAGTATCGTCAAAAGTGTGTGTACCCTATAATCTCCAAACGATTAAAAATAAACTTAAAATGAAGTTTGGAAATTTAAAATGCCGAATCAAGTAAACCCTCTTACTTCCTTATTTTATATACACACATACATGGGAAATTCCAGTTAAAATATTATCAATTTAAAACATCTATTTTCATAGCACAGATTTCGTTAGAGGAGATTAAACAGTGGGGCTGTGTATAAAATACTGTTTCTACTGAGGTAATTCGTTACAGGACAAAATGGCGGACCTCTATACTTAAATCTTTATTCTATTTCCATCCCACATTGAACAATCCCACATTAGAGGTTAAATTTTATAAGATTGAGATCGTTCTAAATACATATTTATAAACCGTTTTGTCCTCCGTTCGTCAATAAGTAACCGGGACGTATTTACCAGTTAACAATATAAAGGCGGGCAATACAGCCGCCGTATTGTCTCTATATTACACAGGCCCGTTAACCTCTATACCATAATTTTGTAAAAACATTCAAATACATGTATTGCAGATGATTATGTTGTGACTATGTACACTGTAAAATCTCCAAACATAAATAAAAAAATGAACTTTTGGTCATATAAATAGCGAGTAGAATCAGACATCTCTTGGTGGGTGTTGCATTACGTTCTTAGCAAATACTACAGCACGTTTCCAAGTGTCATCAAATGGCCGAACTCAAACCTCGGGAGAAAATTACTTTCGTATATTAAATTAAAACAGCTTCCCACAGGAAGGTCCATGTCAAACAAAGTTCACAGTCTAATAAAAATCACTCTAGAAATTTACAACACTTGAAATTTTCCCCAGGATGAAGAGTCTTTATAATCGAGACAATCTGCGGGATTTGTTCGTGAAAGTCCAGCTTGGCTACCGTGGTGGATCGGACCGTAAGGTGACGTCATCTGACCGGTGTGACTATTTGAAATGTTGGACATTGTCGTTGGATTTGACATCTGATTGGCTGTCATAACCGGAAGCTGCATGGGAGGAAGGTAATCCATGTTGCTATAGTAACCAGAGTGGGCGTAGTTCGGCGCGGAATAGGGCGGAGCTTGGTGGTGAGAGTTGGCCATTGGATAAGCTGATCGCTGCATACAACTCGAATTGTTCATCAGATCATTGACTGAGGGTATAGAGGCGGGACTCCAAATCGATGATGGACTGTTCACATTACCGTTAGAGGGACTGGTGACTACGGGCGATTTATAAACACTGTTCCCGGGGGATGAGCTTGGAGGGGGGGGGCTTTTCGATTTCTTGGGAGGCTGGCTTTGTTGTTGCCCCTGACCCTTACTCTTGGCTTCCTGTGCTTTTTGTTGCTGTCTGCATTTGGCACGTCTGTTTTTAAACCATACCTGTAAAGATAAATAAATGTATGTTAGTTATAATAATAATAAAAAAATATATCTAGGTGTATTTTATTTGAAATGTATTTAAAAAGAAAATAAATATGTGTATGTCGTACATCAATTCACGTCTCCAAAAATGCATTTCTTGGGTAAATAAAACGGCGACTGATCAACTGAAATGATGGCGGACTTGTCGCACTGACAGGTCCGCAGTGAAATTATGACAAATGACCATCTATGAACAGCCATTATTCACAGCTGGCTAACTTGATTATTTTATCTCAAACACCCATCACAGCAGGCATAAACACAATGTCAGAATTTGACTGCATCAATTTGTTTATGAATGAATATGCGTTGATCTGATCTCTCGATAAAAGTTCACTGGCTTGGGGGACACCCATTTCTCCCTCAGAGTTCCTATTTCTGTAATTGATTTTTTATAAAATGCCCTTTTACTGTTCCACGAGTGTAATTTTTGTTAGAAAGGCGAATGCTCTTTTTCTTTGTAACGGAGAATTTTTTTTTTTTTTGTTACAAAGCACAGCGATGAAAACAGGCAGTAGTTGGGCTCGGGTTGCACGTTGAGTTTCTCTATTGATAAACACGCCCGAACAATTGTTGTGTTGACAATAGATAATGGAGTCCAACATGTCATGGCGGATTGGCATAGTGGACATCATGGAATGACCACTTAGCTTATCAGCCCGCAGTGACTTATGCTCACAGCGTTACATAAAGTCTCAACTGACCAGTCCGGCGAATGACACGTGTGATCGACCATCCCTTATTGTACACTACCATTACAGAAATCTTTCAGCAAATATGTTTTTGCTCTTTCTTTGTGTTAAGAATTTCTAGACTTCCATTCACATCGCATTCACGTTGGTCTCATACTTAAAAAGCTTGTCACTCAGATACATACGCTGTTATGTCATCGAATTTTTACAAACAATACGGACATGGAAGAAAAGCTATTATTTGTGTGTATGGCATAAGTGGAGTACAAAATTACCTTTCTTATAAATATAATCACAATTGGCTAATGATTTTAATATCCAGGCATGTACATTAATTGCGAAAATATTCAACTAGTATAGGAAATAGGTCAGTTCATCACAAAATATTTAGGGGGATATTTGCTTACATTTACAGATAAGGGGCGGATAGACTAATAAACAAGGCAGACATTACATACCATATGTGGAGCTATATATAGTACTGACTCATGCGTTCACTTATATACGTTTAATCTCATACATAAACAGTTGACCAAAATGACGTCAATACTTTTACAAACGTTATAATACCTAGTTTGTATTACATAATGAGACAAAATTATTTTAACTTTTTAAATTAGAATAAGAAGCATAAAAAGCATGTAAATAGCAAGAAATTTGAAGTTACCTGAACTCTTGATTCCGGAAGGTTGATTTTCAATGCGACTTCCTCTCTCATGAATATATCTGGGTATCTTGTTTTTTGGAATAAAGCCTCCAATACATCGAGTTGGGCCCGTGTGAATGTTGTCCTCTCTCGTCGCTGTTTTCTCGGGTTTGCTGAAACAGCAAAATGAAGACCTGAATGGAATGAAAATTGGACAACTCTGTTAAAATATAATCAACAAATGGACAACACATGCAATCAATATGAAATTGAACAACTCTCTTAAATGATAGACAAAACACGTATTATGATTTATAAATTGGATGAATGGAATATGCCTTAAAATATCATGAACAATTGGACAACACACTTATTGGGATTATCAATTTGGATTAATGAAATGAAAATTCGACAACCCTCTTAAAATGTCATTATAAATTGGACGACGGACATACAGTAATTAATTGATTTAAAAAATGGACGATTTCAAAGGATAAGATTAATAAGGGGGGCAAATATATAATAAGATTCGCACTGCCACCCCGTAACACCCTCGGAAAATTTAATAATAATGTACTTATACAAAATAGTTATGTTTTTTAAATTATATATTCAATAAATGCATTTGGACTAAATTACAAGACCTTGCCAAAAAATTTATTGATAGATTTATGTTTAAAAATATTTGTATAAATCAATTGCAATGTCTATAAGAACAGAATTTGTCAGATGGGTAGTTATATTTTAATTAATGTATTATTTGTATTTCATGTGGGCAATATCAACAACTGATTACCCAATAAATTGTTTGGTGACTAAGCTTCGATGCATTGATGTTAATGATGAAAATTAGACGTAATTCGGTTTCTTTGACATGCTCGATCATTATTTATTCCGCTTCATTCCTTTCCTTAAAATACATCATCATAGAAAAACGAGAATAAAAAGGCTGTAGAGGCGTTAGGTTACTTTCATTTCCGATCAGAATTGGGTGGGTTTGTTAATTCGTTCATTTGAAATCGCTTGTCGGTGATTTACTCCTGAATAGACTGATTTACAATGCAGTGTAGTTTCCTCACGTTACAGCCAATATGTCGGCTCTTGACTGATTATGATGGTGACTTTAACCAAACTCAAGCATTCCACTCTCAATTAATCTGCATTTAACCCGGAACCGGCTAACGTGACTCTCTACTCATGATGGAATCAGGGAAATTAAAGTGGTCAAATGACACAACCAAATCTATTCAGGTTTGGTACAACTCGAAATGCTTCACATTATTCAGAATCACAGTTTTTTCTCTCAAATCTAGTCCGAGACATTTTATCATAAAAAAAGACGAGGTTAGAAATCAAAGTTTCGTCTGGGGGTTATGACCCATCAAATATGGCAATTTTGGCGAATTTGTTTGAACGAAAGAAATAGATCATCTGTCGTGCAATTTTGTCCTATATGTTCATCTAAAGAAACGGCTTTTACGTTATTGAATAAATTAGTTATCTAAATGAAGAAGTTTGGAACAATATCGTCTGGGAACTGTGAGTTTATTCTGTAATCAATAAGTCGTGATGAAACAGAAGATGCGTGGCGACTCGAAGCCACGGACTACAAATGGCCAGCAGTCACAATGATCATAGTACAAAAGAGGTTTCAAACGGGAGTAGTACAGGGCCGTGCTTATTGTCGGCAGAATATTATGTTTGCGTCTTCCTAGCTGATCAAGACCAGGGAATATATTAATAAACAGTTCAAGGCAATGTGTGTGTGCTCACTAGCTACAGTACTTCAGAACCAGGGCTATTGAAATGTTAAACTGAAGAAAGGGAATCGAGGAGAGAGACTATTCTCCAGGTCTACTCGCTAGACTCATTAGCCAAATTAAAATTAGCATGGGTTCTTTGGAAGTTCCTTTGCTGTCTTTGCGGAATTGCAATCACACGATGGATTCTTTATTGTGCTTTCATTTCATAAAACCATTTTACAAGACCGCCATTACAAAAGCGAGAAGAGTCGCACTCTTGTTTCAGAGTCGATCATCAAGAAACGGAGTCTTTGATTTTGTAGATGTTAAATGCTTAAAACGAATTCAACCAACGCAGTTCGTAAGAGGTTTTAGAAATGAAATGTGAGGAAGAAATAAACAGAGCTCTCTCAATTAAACCCTAAATTGAAACATTTTCTCTCTATATATAATCTGAGGATACTCAACATTTTCTTGATTAAATTAAATAAGACATTAAAACTAATAGACTACAAGCGAGAGAGTAATGTTTTTTCTTGGGGCTTGGGCTATTGTATCAAATTGGGTAGCCCGGGGGTGGTGGACAAAAGGTGTGGTTCACTGTAGGGGGCACAGGAAAGGGTGGGGAACAAGTCAATGCCAATCTAATGGAATAGTAAACATTGCACTTTTCTTGCCCTAGGGGAGTCCACTATTCCCGCAGAGATGAAATTGATAAAGAAAGTGTATTGGAAAACTTGTCAAGACATATAGACTTCGTATGGATCCGTGTTATGATTAATCTTTGTTTTCCATAATGATATCCTAACATGCATTTAAATTAAAATTTGGCTGAAGTTGTTTCTTTTAAAATGTAAAATCAAAAATTTAACAAAACGAAATATAAAAATAAAATAGTTTCCAAAAAATAATTTCATGTTGTTGATTTACGCGTATGAGAAATTAAACTGTTGATATCGATCGATTGGAAATAATTTAGTTTGTGCTTAATTTATTTAAAGAAGAAACAAACTGTTAAAGATTAACAAATGACTAATCTATTGATACATAGAGACTCTAAATCGTTAACATCGGAAGATTCCGAGACATAATCCGCTTAGTGAGTTGTATATCTTAAGTGTGTGAATACAAAAGCGGATAAAATAAGCTTGAGGGGGAAATGCAATTAATGGGGATAAATTTAACGGAAGAAATTACTCTTGCTGGCATTATTAATATAAATGTATACAGGTGAAGATTCTTACCTTGATATCCCATAGCCGGGTGAAGCATGTCTACGTTAGGAGCCGAAAGACTGATGCCGTTGACGGAGTAAGGAGAACCTTTGCTCGATGGCATCTGAGACGAGACTGGTGGGGCATACGCCATACTGGCCATTCTCGGGTCTTGGAGGTAATGGGAATCCACGGTGAATGTCAGGTAAGGATCCGAGGACCGAATAGTGAACTAGTGTTGAGTGACGCTTAAGATTGCGTACAGTGACAGGGTGTAGGTCTGGACTGGACACGGACTGGTGGATGAATGGCGATCAGAACTCTACAACAAACAATTAAATACTCCAGACTTGACCACACACAGTTTCTATTTGAGTGGGTGATATTGAGATGATGGTGACGTTATGGCTGACCCTCCATTCCGTGTGCTTTATATCACACCTCAACGGTTTGGTGACTTCACGCGAGTTCACTCGACCGTAGCGTCTGTCGACCAACCAGAACGCTACCAACATGTCCGGCGAGTTTCGCCATTGTTTTGACTTGCACCAATTTGTGGGAGTGACTGTCAACCCCGCCCCCTTTGTGTCAAAGACCGACGGGGCACCAATATCCTTAAGAGCACCAATAAAACACTAACGTAACTAAAAACATGAACAAGTCCTAATTGGTCTTACAATTATGATTACTGCACTGCATGGTGTTTTGATACCTTGTTATTAAAACAAAAGTTAAAGGAAATAGAACGGATCGGAACAAAACACCCCTCTTAGACGGTTTCTTAATGCTAACTATCTTGACACCTGGATGAATGGACCAGGTGGTATAGAAAAGTTATTCTAACAGCAAGGTTTATACAATAACAAAAATAACTCCGAGAAAAGTTTTTTTTAGAAAACAGTATGAGTATGAAGGATTGTCAAATTTATTTTGAAAGTTAAGTGTATTTTCGTAATGTTGCTTAAAAATCTAAACAAAATTGTTTCTATAGTCATATTTCACAAATCATTACAGTGTTCATGGTTTAACGGAGTTAAAACAAGGCCGAATCGATGGGACACACACCAACTGTCACGGACCTCTGCAGGGTCATGTAGACTGTAAGATAAACTTTACCCTTTGGCCAGGCTATGATAATACAATCTTAAGAGGGTCAGAGTGGTCAGTATGGTTGAGTTACGTAATGTTATTAGATGATATCAGACCTGCTTGCCGGGCCATATCTCCGGCCCGCTGCTTACATCCGGTGCTTATAGACACAACCGGGTTCAATACCTACTAGACAAAACTACAAATACCATTAGGGGTTTTTGAATAGCGGACACACCGTCGGTCACTTATATTGGTAACTAAATACCTATCACGGGTCAGAAAAGGGCAGGGTAAATCAAGAGGTATTTCAGTGAAAACATTCCATACGGTTAAGGGGTTGAGGAGACAACAACGGGCAAACAAGGCGGAGGAATGACGAGTCAATGCCCTCTAGTGACATCACCCTGAGCCACAGTGTGTGCAGTCAGGAATGTCCGAATCATGCCTCACACTTTTTATTTACACCCAACACTCCACTATTATGACCCGGCTATAACTTAAGATTAAGGGCGGGCAGATCACGTAACCTTCATCGAAGTCGCACCATATGATTGAAGCATTATCGATATGAGTATTGTGTAATTTTTACAGCTGATTTTAAACAAACTCGGTTGGGCGAATAATTGAGGCCTATATAGAAGCGTGCCAAAAATATCAGTATGTGTCATAATTATACAGTATACGATCCCGGGGGATGTTAGTTTATGTTTTTTTTATTTAAACAATGTGCTATCCCTATAATTATACAAAATAACTATTGGTATAAGATGCGCGTTATCTACATAGACCTACAATTGTGATTACATAAACTATTATAATTATATATTTGTAATAATATATTTTATGATTTATAATTTTATAACTTTGACACTTGGCATTTGGAAATAATTAACCTATGACATGACATGTGCGTATAGTTTAAACTGTAATATGAAAATATTTATTAAAGAACCTGTATTCAAGAAGACTATAATAGGTCAGATTACGTATATATATTTGCAATTTGCGAAATTAAATAAATTGATTTCATATTTTAACAAACACAGACTTATTAGGCTGTTAATATTTAAAGGTCGGTAAAAGATGACATCTTGTTTTACAGTATCCAGGAAGTAACAAAAAAACCAAACAAAAAAACTTCATTTACGAAAACCAGGATTTTAACAATAAATAAATTTATTATTAATAATTGTTTTGCTGATATGAGTTTGTCCTGTTCAGGACTAAAGTTGGCCTTAATATCATAGCTATAGTGCAGTATATAGTTACAATAAGCAGTCGATTAAACATGTATCAATGGATAGTGTTTGCTATTCCTTATTCATGCTCTTGACAGCTTTCGATCAAGAGTTTGGCAAACACATGGTCATCTGAATGCATGCTGGACCGCGGAATTTAATTTTGTTTTTGGCGACCTTAGTTTCGATGTAAGTTTTTACATTTTTAGTGATTAAAAGAATCCCTTATCCATTTCTCCAGAGGCAAATAACGGTAGATATTATAGTCCGAAGTGTATTTGATGTGCGGCTCACAGGACTATAAGTGGTATATGCTAAATTTAATTCTAAGACCGACTTACGTGTGTAATGCGCTTTATGAGGTTTGTGCAGAGGCAGAGCTCATAAAATTGCTAATCCTCTTCAACGATTCACAACCTTGAAGTAGGGCTATTTATTCACGCCATTTAATCCATTCATAAAACTACCGGTACTTGTTAACGTGTTTAACAAATCTGAGAATTATCATACTTATGAATGAAAATTTAGGATAGTCATAAATGAAATCGGAATATAATTGTTCATATTGACATGGACACAAAATTATGAGAGGGATTAGGATTAAGCCGTGGGGCTACTTCCTTGCTTGAAAAAAAGTTTGTCTTGCCAGATATAGGTCTAATTTTGATTTTTTTAAAAATGAACTACTACCATAATCGACTCGTATTTTCGGAGTGTATGTTAATATTTTAATCTCAGACAATGCTAAATGTGTCAGATAAGTAGTTCAAATCTATTGTTGTAATTTGTACTTATCTCCTATACGTTAAATAAAGATTGAAATAAAATAAAATGTCTCCAAATTATAACAGTTGTAAAGTATCTTTTTCTCCGTATTTCAATTGTTTGTTTTCTTTATTTGGCACGAGGGCTGTTCAATTAGTGTTTGGTCTGACATTTATCCAAGCCTCTCCAAGCAACTTGGTTAATGCTATAGCAAACCCTACAAGAGACGCATCTATCAGTTTTCTCTGTTACCAATCCGAAGCAACAGCGACAATTTTATCACTGTTGGAGCTATGGGCGGAAATTAAATGCTTGATCTAATATTTCTAATCATTTAATTTGCGTTGTCCTTTCCTTCAAATTCATTTGCTAATGGTGCATCTAAACACGTGTTCTGTCAGGTTGTGCTGTGGGTAGACCGTGCTCTGTTGTACGTAGCTGTTTCCGCCGCGGGTCAGAAGCCACTGGTTAGTGATCAAGTAAAATGACAGATAGCAACATTATTCTGTATGTAATCAACTGGTCTCATCAGCGGAGATCTTAACAAGTGGACTGCGCGTTAACCAGCAGAACCCCTGCATGGCGACCGTATCTACAACACCTGCAGCGACTCGTACGTTTCCGGGTTATAACATTGGTTGTAACAAAACAATTTAATTTTTTTTAAATGAAATAAGATCGTACATTTGTTAGGTTTCTCAAAGAAAAAGTATTACAATACGCAAGATATGCAAGTGGTAAAAAATACAAATCCTTATGATAAAATGATAAAATGTTGTGCGTAAAATATTTGTTAAACTAGTCTATTTAACAGACACGCACATCCTAAATGTATCTTGAAAGGTAGGCTAGGAATGGCAAATATTATATGAAGGATTATCACTCTAAGGTATGTAATATAAATAACGATGCTCTCTGCTGTGATTAGATCATGTCTAAGAGGTTATTACTTGACTCAATGAGATTAACAGATTAACCATGAAGAGCCTAATAGTCCTTCACTATATCTGTGAAATGCTAGTCATAATCCTATTGTTTGCCAGCAGAGAAAGTTGGGACGTTAAAAGATTCTGTCCCGCTTGAGAAATGCTCCTGGACAGGGAGAGGACGGGTAAAAGGTTTGCCGAGGATCAATCCTGTTATGTTTGGGGTCTGGGACAAGGGGACAACCCCTCCACTGGGAGAACCCCCAGCTATACAGACTGCTTTCTAACCAACACATCCTTTACAATCCCTTTGATTCAATTAGCAACTTTTGTCTTGGATACATTAAAACCCCATAAAAAATCAACTCTCTAACGATACAAATTGGATAAAGAGAGCCGTCAATGAGATGCCTCTTACCGAAGCTTATCATAGATAAATACTGTTGACAAACTGGAAAGGGCGTACAAAAGAGGGGTTGATAGAGCCCTGAGTGGGCATCACCATCGAGCTGCAACATAGCGGAAAATGGGCAGAATTAGAGAGGGCTATTAAGGGATGATCGTGAATTATTAATCGAGACTGCGCCGCCACGGTTGGGGCTTTCATCTACAATAACTTCTCGGCCCGGTAGCTCAAACGGCCATATCTCACCATTCACCGCATCATAATATTGCCAATCTCTTTTATTTTTCCGTTTCTTGACAGTAGAAAAATCGTTTCCCTGAGTGGATTGAAAGTAAACGGGAGCCGCTGTTTGAAATAGTATCTACCTGCGCGGACATACGGAAGCCCGGGTCCCTAAGGAGCCTTTATCGCCGCTCCACCCATGATATAAGAGTGCCCGGCTGTCACGTGAAATACGGGACAAGTAGATATTTTATACGGCGAGGTCTGGGAAGTATAGAGAATGGGGTGAGTTCTGGCTTGTCATTGAAATGACACGAGCAAAATGACAAGACAGGATAAAAAAAAAATAGTGGTGTTCCGGGTGGATCTGGACACATATTTTTCCTCAAACAGTTCGAGATTCATTTCTTCAAAATGCGTTTTAAAATCATACTTTAAATGCGAACTGTGACGTGTCTTGAGTTACAGTAAAGCCACCTGATTGTGAAAACAAGGGATGGGATGGTGGAATGGGCGAGGAATGCACACCGAAAAGTGAAAGTAAAGGCGTATTCTGGTAATATAGGTACATATGTTCTTAACATAGGATATGTAACTTCCAACCGATGAATACCTTAACAAAATAAAATAATACCAAACACCCTTTTAGATAAACACAAGGTTGATGCTTTGAATTTTTTTATCTAAATATTTATCTTTTTAAAACTGATTATATGGCAATGTTTTACAGAGATCCAAAAGATTCTGACATTTTTGTTTTGTCTTTTATTTTCCCCATAAAAGATAACAGGAGACGTGAGAAATCAGCTGCCCTTTACATAGTGTCTTGTCAGAAATCAGAAATTAATTCCGCAAATGTGAATCGTGGAGCTGGAGGGAAAGTTGCCGCCGGAATGACGGAGTATTGTTCTGTTTGCCACGACACAGCGAGGCCTCTAACGCTCCAGCAGCCATT
>JAVFBX010183314.1:0-25304 GCA_034783855.1 Mopalia kennerleyi
ACATAGAACTTGTTAGCCCTTAGATCCCTATCAATAGGTTAACTGTAAAATTCATAAAAGTGGACATAGAACTAGTTTGTCCTCAGCCCACGAAATTTCCCAAATTCCTATCCCATAATCAGGGTTGTGAATCCGGTTTTAACTTGATGTTAACAGGGATATTACGAAAATAGTAATATATTGACATTAATTTGGGATTGAAATAGTTTGGGCGCCCATACGTTTTCCGTAACTAAAATAGCTCTGGGTGCTGCTCTGGTAATGTATATTTCGATTGTCGCTCGCTTCAGACTCCCTCAGTCTACACAGCATAGATCGGCTTCCCCAGCAGACAGCCTGACAGCAGAACCTGGGTTAATGCGCTAGGCGGTCACACATATCGTTAATATTAACGAAATGATCAAGTTTACTCACAATAAACTTAGAATGCACTTCGTTAGTTTGTATACCTGTAATCTATATTCAATTTCACGCTCTTCTTAGCAGCCAAATATCATGATCACTTGAATGAGAAATAAAAGTTTTTAAATTTTACTGTCTTAATTCTTTCTGAATTTTTTAATTTATTTTGTATGTGCAGGACACATATTTAATTAAAAAAATAAACTTCTCATTCATTATTATAAAGATGATTTCTTTAACTTATTTTTTATTTTTTCTCAATTCAGTTGAATATGTGTCATGCACATAAAAAATGTAAACAAGATCCACATATCCAAACTGAATGCATGACATTTCGTACCTATAACCAGTTCATTTGTATTCATCAGGCCTCAAAAAAATATTCCTGTTACCGTTAAGTGTATATGTTGTGTTCATGAAAAAATCACACTAGACCTCACCTGCCATACGATTTGCGATATATAACTTGTCACTATTGTCTTAGCTTGAGGTGTGAAATGACCAGGTGTATTAGGTTAAAGGATTAGCCTAGTGTAAATGTCCTTCTTTAAACTTTATCGTCAAATTTTAGCTAGTTTTATTGATTGTTGTAGGGTGTCAGATTCTGGCGATATGACAAATCAATTTTGAAAATCATTCTACATTTAAGGTGCCACTGTGAAAACTCCGTTCTGATGCTAGGTCATTTGGGAAGCAAAAAAAAAAAGAAATTCCACAGCCTTTCCTGAGAGTGCTGTTGCAGCCTTAAGCTGCACAAATCGCAGGCATTGTATTTGTTTGATTGGGGTTTAACATCGTACTCAAGGGTATTTCACTTATATGACGACGAATTGTCCACTTAAAGGGACAAGAGATCCATGAATGGATCTTGACGCCCACACTGTTAAGATATTTTGAAGGGAAGGGTCAAAGAGGGGACAGATTCATGAATTGATTTTCTGTCTTGTGTCTAATCAAGTATTGTTTAATTTTAATGTTCACCCATACAGCCAATAGGGATTTTGTGAGTTTGCTAGATTTATAAGTGTTGTCTAAAATAAGGATAATGAACAGTCAGAATGACTGTGGGCTAAAAATCCCTTCAGCTAATGGTCACATGATAATGACATACTAGCACATTGGATTAATAATACTCCAGGAAATCATGACGTTAAGCAAAATACGTGTCATATGAGTTCTCCAGAAAACCAAGCCGATATTAAGCAAACATTCATAGAGTAAAGATCAATAATGAGCATCTTTAGTAAGTAGCAACAACTGATGTACAAAGGGAAATGTCAAAACGTGACTATACTAGTACCTGTACATAGTAAATGGCCAAGAGAAGCCCCTGTGAGAGTAGAATCAATTGAAGTGAGGGAGAACAATAGTAGTGATTATGACACAGTTTGGGGATGTCAGCCACCAGAGAATGGCCTCATTATTCACAGGTTAGCCGCAGATCAGCTGATAATACACAATAACAGGATGTGACACGATTCTAATGAATTCTCAAATGACATATACATTTTTTTCTCTCTTCTTCTGAAGTTTCAGATAGCATAGAAGGGAAGTTAAATGTTAAATTATAACGAGAGCCACCTGCATGCTTGTATTTAGGTTAACTCACCTCTACAGTGCAGTAAGCCTAATTACATCCTAGTTGTGTAGTTCCAATTCAATTAATTTTAAATTCAATCCGACTGGGACATCTAAATCTATAGATACTAATTGTTTCCCAGTATTCACAAAATATACGTAAATTTAGAGCTTTAAGAGTAGAAAATAAATCCAAGTTTGGGGTTTTACTGGGGTTTGACACCTTAATTAAGATTAATTCACTCGTATCATGACCAGCCTGATGAAAATGAACGAAAGTTACGAAACTACACTCAATGTCATTGACAAGGAACAATGACAAGACAGGACAATCACAAGATGCAATACCAAGACATCACAAACCAGCCAGTTTAAGGTTTCCTCTTCACTCGAAGAGGACCAAGGTTACAACAGATGTTTCCAACCACCCACTGTAGTTGTTCATAGTTCTAACCAACCACCCACTGTAGTTGTTCATAGTTCTAACCAACCACCCACTGTAGTTGTTCATAGTTCTAGCTAATAATGTCTCTACAACTCTGATTAGTTATGAAGTTCAATAAAAAATTATGCTCCACATTCATATGGAAATTCAAGTAACTGTACTACCTGTAATTATATCTCCTCTCTTACCTATATGTATCTTAAGCACAGTGTTCAGTTTTCATGAAAAGGTTGATGACAGTAAATTGACTTTGACGGAATATGAAGAACTACGACCAAATTATATGCTGAAGTCTGCTGAAATCTGTCATTCTTAATGATACCAGTACTTAATAACCCAGCTTCTGGTTGATATCTACATCTGTCCACAAGCCTAGTTTAAGCTCAAATACCATTATGGAAGTGCTTATTTGATATGAGTTGGTATGAGTAAAGTTGATTACAGGAAGTAAACAAACATTTATTATTGTTGCTAAAATAACAACTATGTTGTGAGCTGAACATGCCTGCTATGTGATATTCTGAAATCAACTAATTTGGTTATCATTAAATTATGCGAATTGGGCATACACTATTGACTAAATAGCTATTAAACGATAAAATTAAACCATAGGCATAAAAATATTGTACAATATTTCATTGTCATATGACATTTAACGAAAGTGGCCCATGCACTCTTATTATTATACATTTATCCGGATTTCCACAATTAAGCTTATTCAAAACAGTTTAGTAGACATTACTATGTTCATATAATTTGTGTGGTAATTATCACAGAAAAGAGATTGTTTGTTTAGGGTTTAACACAGTACTAAAGGTTAAACAAGGAAAGATGTAACCACTCTTGACACAACTGCCAACAACCAAGGTCAGGACAATCATAAAGACAATACAAAGATACCATAAACAGATTGGCTTTGTGCTGTCTCTTAACTCTTGAGAGCAACAGAAAGCTCTTCCAACCATAAGCACAGGTTCGATTGATTGATTGAATGATTGTTTTATGCCGTGCTTAAGGGTATTACACTTATATGACAGCAATGTTTTCCAACAATAATTGACACTAGCACAACCAGGATGTGAAGCGCTTCCATAATGTTGGAAAGTTAAAACAGTATTGCTTCTCTTCAAAAAAAAAAACTTCCCTTATCCAGAGGGCTGCAAGGCGAGGGAAAATAATAATACCTTAAAACAAAATCAAAACAAAACTGGACACAAAATCTTGTCCCATACACACAGTGAGAAGGCATTGTCTCAACCATAGGCCTCACTTAATTGTATCACTTCTAGAATCTGAAACTATGTTGAAACAAATCTTTAAACTTTTCGCCTGATTAAATTGTAAGGGGAGGTTAGAGAAACAGAGGGATGGCAATCAAGTGGGTTATGTCTCATTGTGTCAGAACAGAAAGTCAATAGCAACAGGAAGACATCCATTGAAAGGCACTGAGGAAAACTAAACTTGACAGATAACTTCCTCAATGGAGTCCACAGCCCTGTGTGTCTGTGTTTGTATTGTAAGACTGTTTAAACAGCATTCCTTCAACCACAATGTGATGGATACAAAGCGGGCTTTACCTTCCTGGCTACCTTCACAGGAAGAATCAATTATACTACCAGCCAATTTCCAGAAAATAAAATTTTTACCTGCTCAAATTATCAACTCTCCAAAAATAAATATTACAGAAGTATTAATAAGTGGACAGGGTACACGTAGATAACTAAGCGATGAAAAAGAAAACACTGCAGCGAGATCTTAAATTCCTTGACAAAACAGATCTGAATATGCATAGTGCAGACAATGCCAGATTCTTGTCTCTACTGCATCTCAGGTCAGTAAGATTTTTCTATATCCCATTGTGTCAGATTGGATCAGGAAAACATTGCCAACAGGAAGATTTCAATTGAAGGACTCCCACTCTTGACAGACAACTTCCTCAATGAAATCGACACTTAACCTAACCTTCCTCCAGTGTCTGGGTTTGTATTGCTGCACTCAGGCCTCAGCACTGAGTCACCCAAACATTAATATAGAAACATTTCTAATTGTAATTTCTGTCAATAGAGGAGAAAATATGATCAGAAATCCAAAAACTGAAGGTTGATATCCTTCATGTAAAGGCTGACAGCCGACTTTGATGTTGATCTTAATGGCAGACAAAGCACACTGTCTTGAGATCAGACAACAGGTAGATTATTTGATTGCTTTTTACTACATGATAAAAATGTTAACTTCCATTTCTGCTAAATTTTGACAAGGAGAACTTTACCAAAATATTTCTTGACAATAGTTGCTTAAATATCTTATCCAGAAATTGTATAATAAATATTTTCTGAAGGACACCATTTATATACAACTTAGTTTTTTTAAAATAATTTTTTGGGAATGGCTGATTTTGGTAGACACATTTCTTAGAAACAATACGATGTGTAGTCATTGGGTGACTTGTGTTGTAACTATGTACAGCCGTTTAAGCTTAAACCATGGGAGCTGATCTATCAGGTTACGGGTCATAAGCACAATGGAATACTGCCGACCCTGTGACACTAGTCACTGAGGAAGTCAATTGGCACCAGACCCTCAACAACAAAAAGGAAATTCTTGTCTAACACACAGGGATCTTTAACAAACACACCCTTTCCTGATATTACACAAGTCTGCGACAGGTACCTTTCCTTAGCTTCTTATGAAATATGATGTAATGGGATGGAAATAAGGGCATGTTATCAGCAATTTCCAATCTATCAACAACTGATCTAAATTTGGAGACTTTCCTATGTTAAAAAAGAATTACTGATCAAATTCATAGCTAGTTTTCAAAAAACATTTAAATTCTTTTAAACCCTCATGTGCTCTGTAAGTGTGTATGGCCCATCACCCAGGACGATACAATCCACTGAAGTACAAAGTGCCATTAATAGTTAATGAATTAAAGTGACATTCAATAAAAATAATTAATGACTAAAACTTGTTGATTATTCACAGATATTATACTAACATTGTTTTCCCGATACAAAAGTTTATACATGTAGTTAAATGTGCTTATAATCTCAAATTCGCCACAATAATGACTAATCCCAGTCAAAAATGGGTTAGCTTTTACACAATGTCATATTTTTTTTGGTTTAATAGCCATGGGCAGTAGAACAGTATTTTTGTTATTTTAGGATAATGCTTTCTTAGTTTGAACAGATTCTAGTTCCAAAAATCAAACCCACAACCCCCTAAGTTATGGTACATACTACATAGTCGTTATTACAACAAACTTTCGTTTCAATACAATAATTTTGCAATTAGGGAGTTAACAGGATTCTGATCACTTTAAAAGGACCAATTTGCCTCACGAAATTAGCCTGGTCTTGAGCCAGACAGGAACTAGAAGTCTCTCAACACAATATTTTAACCATTAAGGTTTAATTATCTCCCCTATGTTTATCCCATGCTATGTCCTGTTCCTTGGGAATATAAATGGTAGATTAAAGTGTGTTTATAAATACGAAAATGAAACATGCTTCAGTAGAGCAGTCAGAACACTGTAGGATATAGGATACTGTCTGCTAGAGAATACAGGAGAAGAGAAACACTTTCTGGTAAAGAAGTTTTACTCTAATACATGGTTACAGTGCACCTGTGTAAAGGTATACATAAGTAACACTCTTCAATATATGGACTCTCACTCACTGGGAAGGACTTTAAGACACCTCAAACTGAGATCAAAGCTTCTGTTGATATATTTAATAAAGTGGGTCTAAAAACTATCACAGATTTAACAAATGAGGTGTAAAATGTGTCAGTAACATGTATATACTGGGTGTATATATAGAAGGAGCTTGGGGCCAGATCACTAATGGGTCTAATGTTTCCTTACAGACTTAATGCTCTGCTGAATTCTGGTTTAAAATCATTGAACTGTAGCAATGAATATCTTACCTGGTGCTTTGTGAGGTCCTAAGATGGCTACAGTAAACGCTGATTCTTCCAATGGTAAAGTTTCCCTGATTGAGAGGAAGAGGAGACACAAACTGCCTCACACACATACATAAATGCACTAAACACAGACAGAGGAATTTCTGTTTCTACACTGAAGTATTCCACTTAGCTTCAGAGTAAAGGTCTATCCCCTGAACACTATTTATCCCTGACTGGCCTATGTCCCCTCTCTAATCAACTGTACTGGTCTACTGAAGGCAAAGGCAATAAATAATCTCAACACATTGAGGAGGTATAAGAGACCTGGTGATCAGGGAAGACTGCACACAGTAGCAGGCTGGCCTGCCTGAGGTGTAGATAGGAGGCAGGGTATCTTTGAGGAAGCTGGCTCTAGTTTAACCCTAAGTGTACTGCCCAGCTGACAGACATGGACTGGGAGGTCTACCAATTCTCTCACCTCTCTCACCATAAAATGTCAACTTGTTGAGGGTATCCACTGTTAGAGTTCATGAGTCAGAACTAATAGGCCCATTAACCATTCTTCATATACAGCCAATAGGAAACATGCCATTTAACAATGTCAGGAGTGTTAGGTATAAAGTAAGTCCACTCTGAGAGAAGTCAGCTGAACACAGAACATGCATAGCCTTGAACACAGCCTGCACTCACACAACATAAGGCAACAACAATACAGTTCTGTACAAACATCTCCCCCAGCACGGCTCTCTCCACAAACATAAACTATAGCCCCTGATTTCAGATCTTCAAACGCATAGCCAATTCCACTTAAGTTCAACAATTCACAACTTGTTAAAGCTCAACATCTTGGTTCGGTTCAGCCTCACAGCATGCAAATCCTACAACTATTTGACCAAAAAAAAAGTTCGTAAAAGTTTTCAAGTTATGAAAAAATATGCACATGTCAAGGGGGAATATTCGTCCTATTTAAAAATAGTTACTTCTTTGTGACTTCTATACATTGCAAGATTTGCAATATTACATTTTTGACTTAACACTATTACTGATCCTGTTACATGTACCTACTACATGTATAAGCTGGCTCCGGTCCGAGAACTGACATTATCTTGATGGCAGCGACCAAACTGTAACTAAAGTGATAGCCCATAAGAATATTAATTTGTTCTTCATTGGATAGCAAACCCATTGACTCACAGTAAATATATCAAAACATAGTCCATTTACACATTTCTGCTATACCTTGATGCAGAGCCTCAGGTAAGGCAGAACCTAGTCCTTTTTATTAAGAATAAACTCTGGCTCCTGAAGGGTTGCTCCCAGACTATCCAAATATTTGCTGATTCAGAATTATATGAAATGTAGCTGTCATAATAATAACAACAACAGACTGCACATGGACTTTAACACTGGCTTACCTTTGGTTTTGTTACTAGTCTAAAGTGTTATCCTCTAGCAGTAGGTCTCTGGTAGATATGTGTAGGTACACTGCTACTGTCTATGTAGAGGTTACCCAGCTGGAGTTTGTATAATATCATATCTAAGAAATCTGGGGATAAAGCAGCTGGGTGACTCCCTAAACCTCAGATATTTACATTTCTTACAGATATACTCCACTAGCATATGCCCCAAAGCTTATAAATACCTGTATGTACTATATCCGACAGTACTAAGCCAGACATTACTTACTAGAGGTTTTTGCTGTATTTCCAGATACGAGTCAATATTATGGCGAAATAACAGCTGTCAATGTAAGCAGTTACAACAAGGCGAAGTTCATATCATAAAAAAAATATTGTAGGTACATTGATTCACAGCACTTAAGATATGGGGAGTTGTTTGTTTTACTCAGATCTCTCTGTAGGAGTACCGGTAAATGACATCTAATGACAATATTCTGCATACCTGTACAAATTATACCAAAATCCCCCAAAAAGAGACTGAAATTATTAATATAACCTAACAGGTTATGCAAAATGTCTTGGATTCTATGCCATATTAAAGGTTAGTTCACTTACATACAAGGGCTTAGCCAGAAATCAAAAGTATGGTGTCCAAAATAGTTATATTGCTTCACTTTTTAAATAACTGGTTGTCAAATTTTGACAGTTGTCCTATCTCCTGCATGTTAAAGTATCTTAAAAGAGGGTGTCCAAATGAGGCAATTGGTCAATTTAGGGTGTTCATTTGGATGAGTGGGCACCCCTCTGTCTAAGCCCTTGCTTACATGGCAGCATGAGTGAAGAAAACAAACTTCAATGTTAATACTGGCAACAAACAAGGACCATAAAACATACTATGCAACTTTACAAGAAACTTGCATCTCGCAGCAGAATGAGCAAATGACAAAACAGGACAAAAGCAGAACAATCATATAGGTCTCATGACGTAGGCATATATTTTGAAAAGACAGATATTTGATTGGTCAATATTTGTGGAGCTCTTCTGTTAAGTGATACCATGACATGGCCGCGCAGATAAATTTTACTGTGGTTTTAGCGTTACCCAATTTTAAAGATCCAATTAAAAAATTAGAGAGCATAATTCAACACAAGAAATGATGCCCGTCTTACAGTATCGCTTTAACAAAATGTGATACAAATTTGTCAACTACATGTATATGTACAATGAATTAATGTGCTGTAACTGGCCAGTGTTGTTATAAATGAAAACAAACAATGAGACCTGAGTATTTAATAGATGCATTAGGTGAATCAAGTCATGTAGCAGAGAAAATATTATTGAAGGTAAATAAAGTTGACATCAAATCAGATTAAATCCAATGAGCTACAGTGTGGATTACAGATTTGGTATTCCGGACCAGGATCTACATCATAGCAATTCAACTGACTTAAGCTCAATATGCTACACCACTACATGGCCCAAGTATATTTATATCATAAATTATCAATGAATCTTACTTGTTGTAATAAGGTAACACCACCACCTAATTGGAGCATATAAAATCTGACTGTTAGATTATGGTTTGATGTTGTACTCAAGATTCATTCAGAAGACGCATGAATGAAACTACGTAACAATAACAAGATACATGTAGGATACAGAGGAACCAAACAGACAGCCTCCATGCTTACCCTTCACTCTGAGAAGATGTTTGAAAAAGGCTGGTATAAAATCATTTAAAATTCCATACACAACAGGATTGTCAAAGATGCATCCATATATCTCATGTTCATTTTCATTGAAATCAGACAATCAAAGCCAGGCAACTTATTTAATTCTAAAGTACATGTACAATGATAGCAAGCGACCATTTGTTTGAAATTTTTCTTCATGTTACTGTATCAAAACTTGTAAAACAATCTCCTGCATAATCCATTTACATTTGTCTCTGTTTGTTTGAATGGGGTTTAACGTGTCGTCGTACTCAAGGGTATTTCACTTATATGACGACGTGCCAGCCCAATGGGTGAAAGAAACCCCCCTCGACACCACTGGCAACAAACATAGACAGGACAGGACAATAACATGACAAATGACATACAGATTGTCTTCCTGTTTCCCTATAGCTCTGAGAGCACCAGGGCAACACGAAGCTCCTTCCAACCACCCACCATTCCTCTCTGACCTCATTGATCTGGGGTGTGGTTTGACATAAAAGCACCTGTTGGTTTTTATAGTTCCCGTGTTGTGTCATCTGGTTTCAAACAATGCGAGCTAGAATTCCCACAAACATCATTTATTCAGCCACCAATAGAAGAAAACAGGATATCCAATGACATGGTTAAACACAAATGTTTGTAATAACTACCAGGTGGTCTTCACGAAGATAAAGAAAAGAAAAAAGTACACGAATTCACCACCCCAGGGTAAAAATTCTCACATAACTATTACTATGTAGGAGATGACAAGTTTCTCTCCAAATCCTACACTTGGCCCTTACACAATTTCTCTGCCGACACACAAAAGACCAGAACTATAGTTGAATGTTTGTGTGATTCCTGAGGGGAACACTTCGCACCTTGTGTATAACACAGTACTGAAGACTGCAGGATTAGGAAATTATTACTCGAACAAGTTGTATATTCAATCACATGGATGTATTTATATTCTTTCTATACATTTAAAAATACATACAAGCCAAAACCAGCGCTTTGTATCAAATACCGCTCTCATCTATGTACCTGGGAGCTTTGAGGGTCTGAATGGCACTTCAACTAACTTTTTTTTGTGTGATAGTTAACTGCTGTCTACAGACGTCCTGCATCTACCCTGGATAACTTATCTCTAAACATTATTTTTAAGGAGAATTTTCTGGCCACTTTGTATCTTCTTTTAAAAAATATATTTAATTAAGAGTATATGACCTTGTGGCGTCATGACTATTTTCTAATTTTTTTTCCCATAATTTCCTTAAGAGTTTAGTATTTTCTGTTGCTATTTCTGTTTTATTTTAGCCTTCATGGGTTACTAAAGGAGTATTTCATCCACTACTTTTTGTGTAGTATTCCACAGCAAAAGGTACTAGTCATGTAAATAGAGAAATATTGAAACTGTGACCACTGTTTTTACTCAACCATCTTTAGTGTAAAATCTTTTCAATTGGGGGCGTATGATCTATTCTAATCAGATCATATGTGTGAACAGTGATAGAGGAGTCACAGTACCAGCCCAAGGATAAAGGACATCAACATCAGGTTGTTTGTTTGATTGAGGTTTAACATTGTAGTTTTCATCAAAGTAGGATTAGTAAGCATACACTACATGCTTAATAGCCTCAGCCGTGATCTCATTGTCATCAAAGATAGACAAACAAGTGGCGCAAAATTTGGTTAAATATCAAGGGTGCAGTAAATTAGCAGAGATCATTAGATGTGGCCAGTGTAGCTCATTAACAAATACCCATGGGAAAATATGAACAATTTATTAGGAACACAACAAAATCAGGTCATAAATTTCTGTCCATTATCAGCATATGACCTAGATGCATTCTACCGTTTCTTCCATCCTAGACAGAAGATTTCACTGGAGCAGTGGAACTATGGTTCTATGAAGGTTGTACCTCATTACTGATCAAATTTAGTCAAAGCGATGTTATTAGGCCATCAATAATAATTTATTTGTTTCCCATGATAACACTACTTACCCCAAAAATTCAGGAAAAAAGAAGACAAGTCGACATTTTTCTAATGGCTGTTTTGGGGGAAAATGGGGAGTTAGTTCTTCACCAAACAGGAATTGGCTTATTTATCATTGAATACACTACCATTAAATAGGTCACTGAAGTACACTGTCTACAACAAGGCCTAAGATAACCATTTTAAATATTTCTTATGACAGAATTTATATAAAAAGTGGCTGTTATCTTATTAAAAAATAAAAATAATCCCTACTTACGTACCTACCCAATTTTTATATTCTTGTTACTCTTTACAAATATATTATTATAAATGGCCTAATTTGTAAAGTATATTGCCATAATATTATTGGTATTTTGACTAACTGTAAAAAGATGTGTTATTCAATGGCAGTGAAATATAACTGATGTTTCTGATAAAAAGTACAGTCCTAATTGGCTTGTGCTGAAATTCACAAAATTGTGACTATTAAGATTTTCATACATTCATATATCAATGAAAAATTAAATCTAAACTTAAAAAAATTAAAAACGCAAATGCTATTTGTCCTTTCCATTCAGTATAAGCTGTTGAGTAAAAAAATGTTTATTGCCTTTGAGCAGTTAAACTTGATGTTGATGTAAAAAGAAATAAATCTTGATGTTTAGAAGATAAAGATCTATGTGGCAGTACCTTGCTGCTTTACAAAATAATACTGCTAAGCAATACATGTTCTAGTTCTCGCTGTCTTAGAAAGTTCACCCAAAAAAGTGAAAAATGATCTTCATTTAGATTATACCTTGTGAGGGGTCTTCCATATGGTTTAGTATGATACTGAGAGATGCTGGTGTATTGTGGTGGATGTCGGTGTTATACCAACAAACCCAGGTGTAAGACGATAACACTCAACAGCAGGCAACTATTCATACAGAATTCCATGTTAAAGTGATGCCTAGATAGAACACATACAGATATTCCTAATGGTGGAGTGTCACCAGAGCCTTACAGCCAAAAACATACACCCAGTTCAGCTTGTACATGTTTGAAATATAATGTGTATCTTATCATCTCTATATATTAAGTTTTCTTAAACAAAAGTTAGCAATTTAATATTATAAACCAATGTCACAATTCCAAGAAATACATGTTGAACCTAAACATGTGAACAGGGGCTTAGCCAGAAATCCGAAGTATGGTGTCCAAAATGGTAATTTTTGCCTTATTTTTAAAGTAACTAGGTGTCCTATTTGTAGAGAAAATGTTACTTTAAACAAGGTGTCCAAATGGCGTAATTGTTTAATTCAGGGTGTCCAAAGGACGGGTGGATACCTCTCTCGGGCCCTCTGCCTATGCCATGTGTATCTTGCAGTTTCTCTGGGTTGTTACTTTGATCTACTGTAAAGTTATTTATTGGACTAGGAATCCAACAATATTATAAAAATTAACATAAATTGGAAATGTTTATTTGTTTCTTTTATGAATACAATTTATTCTTTTGTTATGGATTGGCATAAGGAACATAATGCAGGGCTCGAAATGGAGGCCTGCAAATTGCCAAAAGCAGGCCAAAATTTAGTTAAAGCAGTCCAAGTTAAAAATGGGCTGCTAAAATCAAAATTGAAAAAATAAAATAGCAGGCCATCCTTTTTGAGCCTTTATAATTAAAAAGATTGTAAATCAAAACGCATTGTGAACTTTTAAAAACATGTTGCAACTAGGAATGCCTTTTGAAGTGATCAGCATGAATCAAATGTTGTAATCTCGATTTATGAAAAAATTTTAAACTTGAAATAAGAAAAGTTATTCCTCTTGGAAGAGCTCTTCTTTCATTGGCGAGAAAAGCTACAAAATTTTCAGGATACAAAATGCCTTTGTAAGAAATGTCCTTCTCCCAAACTGGTTAATAAAGGTTTAATAATGCATTTGCCTAGTGCAATAACTTCTAAAACATAACCTTGAATTGATCATTGATTTACAATTTCAATATTTTTAGCAGTCTAAATATAAAATTAGCTAGCCATTTACTGGTTGGCCTGCTATTTTTTGTAAGGGGAGGGAAAAGTTGCAGTCCATTCTTAGTTTTCTATTTCGAGCCCTGAACATTAATCTACCAAAAGAACAGAACACTTCACATTTTGAGGTTGTGTTGGTGTGGTTATAAATTGCTTGGAGTACACTTTCAATCAACAAATGGGTACAGATAGATACAATCTGAACTATCACCCTAAAAATAGCTTTATTTTGTTTTACTTAATATGTTTGTTTTTCTTATACACATTTATTACAAATTACATTTTCTCTCCAGGATAAAATCCAATCCCTCTATAGGTTTAATTTTAGTGGATGATGAATTGTTTTAAAATAGAAAAGAATTTAAGTAATCTGAAGATATTGTTGTAAATATGTACATTTGACAAACCTTACTTATAATATTTCCCTTGTTATTTCCTCCTTTTAAAGCCAAGTATCTCTAACTCAGCTGGGGTTTGTAATCACTTTATCATTTCCTCTCTGGTCTAGTTTCTGTCATTTCCTTCTCAATGGTCCCTGCTTAATGTCAATTCCCTAATAGTTTACAGGGGCAATCAGAACTTTGTATAAACAAATCACCTCATGGCTTTAGACATGAAACTCTTCTGATGGGCAAAACTATACAATCAGGCGGGATAGAGATAGGGAATCAATGGCTGCTTGTGTTACAAAGTGGTGTTGGTGTGGGCACTTCTCAATATCTACATGAAGTTGTTATTAGTTGGCCGTGAACTGTGATTTGTTACTTAACCCCAATCAAGCAAATAAATTAATTTACTTCTTAAGCCTGCTTTGAAATTTCAACTAAATTCAAAGGACAGTACTAAGGAATGTTTTATGTTTAATATTATTAGGATGTTGAGCATGTATTGTTGTAACTGTTAATGACTTGTGTTAACATCCTCTATGCTATTTCTGGTGATTGGAGGGGAAGTGAATGTGTGCTAATGTATGTCTCCTGTATATGTGATAGGTTGTGGTGGTTGATACAATGTTAATTAGGATTGCTGTCATGTAACAATGAGGCTGGGCGCGGTTTACATATTAGTATATTTATTATCTGGTGAACCAATCTGAGGTACCACATGAATTGAAGGCATGATTTTACATCGAGCACCAACAGTCCTCTATCAATTATACGAGCAATATTGTTCTGGTATCCCATTCGCGCATTTTTGTTTTAGTCTTGAAGTTAATTCAGCAATGTTTTTTACGCTTATGAATATAGAGACTACATGTAGAATTATAAATACGGTTGTTGTTCAATGCATGTCTCATTGGCTAAAAGAAACCTCTGTATATAATAATATCATACTGGTGCACGGCGTTTTAATGGCTCAATCTAAACTTAGAATGATTTTCATACCATTATTAACCTGGCTTTGTTAAAATATGTTTGGATTTATCATTTAAGAAATTGAGCATGCTTATGTCACATGATCATGTTATATTATCATATGTTGAATTTTAAATTTTTTGTCATTTTAAGGTTTTTTATATAACTTAGAAGCTAGAATGACTATTCGTTTCAAAAATGAAAAAAATATTTTTTGATAACTTTGCGTATTTTGATAATGCCCAGATGTCTTTTTAACTTTTGCACGTCTTATGAAATAAAGGAACACTTTTGGAAATTCATATATTTATAATTAATATGGAAATATAGCTCAGTAATCTCCATATATCCTGGTTAGATTTTTTTCATTAGTCTAAATCTGTATTTACATGTAGACATATTTGATTACCTGTGTTATACACCACTGAACTTAGCCAGGCAGACTGACAGCATGGGTCTACAGGCTGTATTCATAGCTTATAGTCTGTGGTTTTAATGACAAATTCCTAATTTAACTTTTTTCACTTTATTTTTAGGATGCTGGAGCCCCTGTGTTGACAGATGACGTCAGTTTACAAGTGTTCATGGATCACCTTAAGAAATTAGCTGTGTCTACATCTTCATGACAGGCATCATCCAGCCTTCCCACCCATCTGGTTCCTCTGGACGGACACACGGACAGACATACAGACACTTTGTCAGAAGGCACTGTGCCTGCTCCTCCGCCTCTAGTTGTTAATACTGACACTGACAAGAGCAAATTAATTGCACAAGAGGACACCATCACTCTCATTTAACTTTTAAACATTCAATTAAATTAATTTAAACTTTTATGTTAAAATCGTTTTTCTTTATTTAGCTATAAATCTGTCGCTGAATTGATGTTGTCTGAACTTTTTAAACTATACAGCTAAATATGTTTTGTTGTTGTTGTTCTTACATCTCATAGAAAGTTTAATAACTTGTAAAGTTAAAAAAAAATTGTTTTGATGTCGATAAGGACATTGTATGTGTGATGCTGAAATAAGGGATATAGCCACGGAAATAGATATATTTCACAGCTTAATTTTTATTTCGGGTGGGAAAGTTGGGTATACTGTACATATAATATCTGATACAGACTTTTTATGTATTTAAGTACATAGCTATGTTTAATGTTTCATTTAATAGCATTTAAACTTAAAATAATTTATAAATACTTGTGCTTTTAAATCAAAATAGATATAGCTGTAACAATATATGATTAATTGTATCCCAGAAACCTGTGTTTTTCCCCATCACCCAACCCTTACTTATGATGGGATTTCATCTAAACAAAATACAGTTTTAGTGCAAAGTTTGTTGCATTTGTCATCTCAAAGATAACAAAATATAGCACATGTATTAAACTGGCAGATGGATCATTCAGTTAGCGCGGAGGGTTTGGATGGAGCTTCCTGTAGTCCTGGTACTCTGGGAGCTTACCGGCAACATGAAACCGATCTGTTTGTGATGTCTTTGTATATTATGCCCTGTGATTGTCTTGTTTTATGTCCTTGGTGGATGATGGTGGCATCCAGGGTGGTTTCCATCACCCCTGCTCTAGCTCGCACCCTTGTTAGTGAAATAACTATCAAACGAACAAAAAATACAGTTAGTATGTCATAACCAGTTTTTTCAATGAGCATTATAGTTTTGATCCTTTCTCTTGATTTGATATAAAGTTTGTTTTTGTGAGAGTTCGGTGAAAGTTTTCGGTTGCCCTTCTCATTTAAAGAGCGGGCCTGCGGCCGTGTCTTAATGGTTGGCGAGTGCGCTTCCTAGAGCCTACTTCGAAGTACCGTTCACAGGATCGAGTCAGTCTGTCGACCCTCAGGTATTTGAGTGAGTCACAAGATGTTACTCCGGCAATCGTGGGCGGTGCTTTTTACGAGGTTTCTTCCCAGTTTTCCACCGTTATTAGGCAAGGAACAGTGTGAAGTGGACAATCCGTCGTCATAAAGTGAAATAACCTTGAGTACGACGATAAACCCCAATCAAACAAACAAAGAAAAGCGACACCTAAAGTTTAAATTTGTTTTGAGTCTAACATGCCACATTAAAAGGTGTATTATTTACCCAAACCTGTATGTAGTCATATTGATGAAGCCTATTTATCCACGTCTACTACCAGTTTACATGTAATTATGTATACTACACTTTACTGAATCAGTTCTGATGCTCTGAATAAATGTATAATTTATCCTGTTAAATGCAAGGTTGTTTTTTTTTGTTGTTGCTTTTTTTTTCAATATCTGAAGGTTCGTTGGGCCTACTTTTAAGTGTAATATCTTTTTCGTACACACACACTTAATTATAATGAAGCAATGGTTTTTCAACATTTTCAACTTGGGACATGAACACAACTCTAGATTGCTACTTGGTAACCTTTACAATAAAACTAGTATTGCGAGCATGTCTGCTTTTAAAAAATTCATTCGATTGGCTAAAATTACCTATTTTCAAAATTTAAAATAATCGGCATTTCGGTTTGTTTTCTCACTCTTTAATATGTGTTAGTAGTTGATTTTGTTTGTTTCAGTAAAGTTTACCCCGTACTTGAGGTTATTTTGCTCATACTGGTACAGGTATACAGTAATGAGTTTCATTCATAGCCTTTTAGGCGGATAAAAACAAAATGATTTATATATATATATAGGCGCAGATCAGTGGTCGTATAAACAACAAATAGGAGATGGGACCTGCCACTGATACGTATGTTCTAGATATATATGACCTTTGAATTAATGTTATACTTCTTCACGGACAATTAAGTTTGTTAATTGTTATGGCACTAATATAAAGGCGCACGTATTATATGGAAGAAATAAACCACATCTTATGAAGATAGTAAGGGTAGGCTGCCTAAGTACATCATCATCCGATAAGTCAAATACCTACCAACCAACATGCTCCATTCTCAAATGTCTAACATTGTATAACATCCACTCAACCATGCAAATCTTATATCTTTACGGGAGATTAAGCACACGAGTAATTATTAGGGAACTAAACAGTCACGTAGGCCTACATACGATGACACAGCAAACTCAAATTTATTCACGTTGGCCATACTACCTCGTATTAAATTAATGTACGTATAGTATAAAAAACATCAAGAAAAAATAATAGATATACATGTATAACTGAATTTCAATATATGAAAGATACACAGCCTTAACCTGGATAAAATCTCGCGGTGGTTCTGCCATGCACGCGAGTGCTCGCTGTCCCTTCTAAACCAGCCTCTAGGTCGAATCCCAGGCACAATTTTTTTCACAGCATATATACATATATATTTTTAAATTATAGTCACACTGGCACGGGTATGTCGATAGAAAACTAAAACAGAAAAACCATTTTATGCTCCAGATAAGACACGTTTCTTAGTACCAGTAAATCTTTATCTCACGAAGTTATGGGTAACCTATCGACATCTCAAAAGAAAGTTGTAACAATTTTGATATAGTGAAACGTGTTTGATAATTATCTGATAAAGTCATAGTAAATCCAACTCTAAGATGTTATTTTTAAAAAATGGAATATAACACCTGAACCTGGTTCTAACAGTAATAGCAGTTATGTTTCATTATACAGAAGGGAGTTTCGTCTTCATCCGTATGTCTTTACGTGTGTTTGTTTTATTGATTGGGGTTTACCGCCATATACTTAAGATTAATTCACTTACATGATGGCGTACCAGCCCAATGGGTCAAAGAAATTACTCTCGATACCACTGGCAACAAACAAAGACAAAGTTCCGAACGAATCCTGGATCATCACAAACAGATCGGTTTCATGTTGGCCCTTAACTCTGGTCGTTAAGAGTTCCTCTTCAAGTTGTAGACTATAATAGGTCTTTGTGAGAGCGGTAAAGACATTTGAGATACAAATGTTTTACATTCCTGTTGCAGGAGTCTAGCGAATTGCGACCTAGACTGGCCAAATTAGGAATTTTAAAGGAATTAAGTCATTTTTGGAGACTTTACCCGGTTTTAAAACAAAACATCATGGATACAATGCTTGAAGTGTAACAAATGAGCGTTTCTATATCTGGTTTCCTGTTCAGAAGAAAGAGTTGGTGTTTTTTCAATCTGCATAATTTCAAAATGATCTATAACCGAATGACCAGGGAGAGAAATGTTTAGCTATTGGTGATATCAGCTGTAACCTAATGGAACTCAAGTGAATGTTGTCTCTAAACCTAAGGGGATTTTTGGGTTCTCCAACAAACTGCTCCAGATACATCTTATAAGTGATAGGGTATATCACATTTTCTGAAAATTTCACAAATTTTATACTAAACGATAAATGTGTATAGACCAGGCCTGTTCCTCCAAACGAAGAGCTTCATTTAAATAGATATCATACATTTTCAAGACATGCCGGACTATATTATAGGAGGATTTTTGGTGCTTTTGTACAGATTGTAATTCTACACTTTTGCCTGCATTATACAACTAACTGATCAGTATATTTGAGGGATTGGGACTTGGTCTGGCGAAGAAGTCATCGAATATATTCTGTGGGGACCAATATCTTAAAAGGAACTGAACAATCATTATTAAAGGTAGCAAGAGTGCTGCACATTCTGTGAAACCTTACAATTTGGGATTGACTAATTCTCGTGAAGGTGTGTGAAGGACGAAAAGGTTTAATACGGAACAGTTGGAGAGTATCTGTAGGCTTAGAAAACACCTTTAAGGTCTTGATGGACCCCCTGGGCTCAAAATGAACCAATGTTTTTTATTGCTTAGATAAAAAGTCAGGTATTCAAACTATGTTGGTGAACAAAATAATTCGACATTCTAATAACAAACCGTTGAAATTTGAGACTTTAATTTAGTTTTCTTTCGATCATATCCGAGTGGGAACACTTTAAATGCCTATTTCAGGTACTTCAGTGTTGGGCAGACCCACCATTTTCCATAGCGTATTTCTAGAAAACTATAAGAAACTTCCAATGTGTACCATTGTAAAGAGCACAATGCTATCTAAAAAACTGCCTCATTTTTAAAAAGTTCGTCCTTAATTTTTTAAAAATGTTTTCTGAAAGTTGTAATTTACCGTTTTATAAGACTTTCCACGGAGGGATAGACAAACAAAATCCACTGTAATCGATCTAATGAAAATTTTAAAAAATGAGACACCGTTTACTAGTTCAAGGTTCAAGTCGATTATTTTCTGCTGACATTTAAATTACCCATTTCGCAATATTTTTTAAAATAATGCATGTTATTGCATTTTCTCAACGTTCAGAAATATGTAATCCCGAGTATTCAAGCTTTCCAAAAATATAAACATATATATGGTTCAGATTTATACTCTTCTGCATAATAGACTAAATACAACAGGTGTTCTGAAAATCGACCAAGGGTCCAGCAAGACCTTAAACGAAAAAATATGTTGTAACATAATGTAAACTATTTTGTATTGTAGATAAGTACATGTATACCTATCTCCGTGATTCCATGATTTGACAAAGTATAATAAGTCCGTCTGCTATTCGCGGGTTAGTTATTCGAAGGAGACAAGCTATAGTATTGCATCCACATACACCAAATAGCAGACGAACTTTTTATACCTCGAATTGAGATCGGTAGTTATCTCAAGGCAGACGTTCATACAGATCCAAAACCTGCACGCGGACAAGCGATATCCTTCAGGCGAAACGGTCATGGCTTTGCAATGGATTAAAAAAACACCGTTACACTCGGGGTTTTCGTTAGAAAGACGTGCATGAACTGTCAGTTCAATTCACTGAAGAGTTACAAGGACAGGTTAAACGACGGTAAACGGGAACGTAACCTGTGTGTTGCCATAACAATTAAGCTGTCTATAAAATTAAGAGTTATATCTGGAAAATATGCAATATATAACACAGTGAATTTCAATTACATAGATATTGCTCAAGCGAACGTGAAACCCATGAGCAATACATAAATATATGGCATTCAAACTTGGTTATGTAATATTCTTTGTATAATTTATTTTTCAAAACTTGGTCAAATCTGAAAAGGAATCTCAATTAGTCTCCAAAAACATGCAGTTGACATGTGTTTTTGAGACAGAAAATATTTGGACCATGTACCTCTTGAACTAGTGAAGGATGTTTGCATTTTGACCTTCCCAAACACCAGCGACACCATGTGGTATGTAAATAGACTATAGACAAGTAAACAGTCGACACACATTCCCAGCTCTGAGCTGATATTTTGACAGTCCACACAGACAGGAATGTTGTTGTAAGCAGTTATTTTACCAGGTAAACATTTGTCATACGTAAACACAACAAAACTAAATTCTAGAAAGTTTAGATAAAATTTTATTAATATGCAAGGTCGTGCAGAAGGTAGCCTAGTACATGTTATTGACGAGTAGCATACACAGGTAGCACCGGTTAACATCAGGAGATTTGTTGAGAGTAAAAGGGAAGAAAATTTGAAATGTTTCATCCCAATAACACTCTGTTCATCAAGTCAGTTGAAGCTAATTGATAAAATAATGACTGTTCCTATGCCAAGCGAGTGTAAATATATTTGGATATTTTTTATACACATCATTCAC
Organism: Mopalia kennerleyi; assembly: GCA_034783855.1. Lineage (NCBI taxonomy): Eukaryota > Metazoa > Mollusca > Polyplacophora > Chitonida > Mopaliidae > Mopalia > Mopalia kennerleyi. The sequence goes on from JAVFBX010183314.1 coordinate 21,362, forward strand.
AGCCCATACGTCAGAGTGAGATCAAAAAACCTCTTTGCTGTCTAATATGTGAAATAATTTCCCATTATCGCGTTCTCAGTTACTCTGACCCAATACAAATATGAAACAAAATTCACTGTACGTGGGTAAAAACCTACCCTGAGTAGCATGCCCTTCCATATGGCTCTGGTCACATATTAACATAACGTAGAAAGAAAAGAAGAATTCTCCCTTGACCTAGAGTTTAGGTAAAATTTACACATTGTTTGTAATAATTTGGAAACAGGTCACAGACAAATTTAAAGGTAACTCCTGCATGGTTTCTAAGAAAAATGGAATCCAATCATGAAGTCTTGGACCGTATTCTATCTATATAAATACATATAAAACAGCTAGCAGTAACATAACAATACTAATGTTTGTTAGCTATAAAGGATTCAGAATTTTAAAGATAATATGTTAGACTGCTATCTTCTCCTAAGTTTTGATGGCTTATGTCAGGTATAACCGGATGGACATCAGTCGTACAAGGTTTTGTTGTAAATTTTGTTATGGAAATAGGCATAGAATAAACACACTGTTTTAGTTTTCATCTCAGACGGGAACAAATGTATTAAACAATCAAACTAATCTTTCTTACAGTATACCAAAAGGATATATACACATTTTAATATCAACATTCTTTCTGGATTAAATATAGTAGTTTAAACAATCAATTTATACATGTATATGGAAAATATCACAGATTATATAGATAACCAGGAAAATACATTCAGTAAAACAATATTCCCATTCCTTTCCTGTGACACTTTTCCTTATAAACAGTTTTGCCAGTACGAAAAAAAAAATTCAGCCATTCAGAACATGGCAGTTGGAGTTACTACAAAGAACTAAATGCATATACTACCTGGCATAATAAAAGAATATAGCGATACGGATAGTGATGAAGAGCATACTGGTGATGATGATTTGTGTAGGAAATGTAACAAACTTAAACATAGGATTTTTATGGAAAACAAGATGTTAGATTCAGTTAACACCAACATTGTAAGGTTAGGTCAGAAAAAAATATATACAAAAACTGAGGATGCCTGTAGCTTTAACCTTTATCGTTGACACCAGGCAACCTCACTAACTGCATCAACCAAACCAGAAATCATGTAATGCATTTTATGCCAGTTAAAATTGTGAAGTGGAATGGCAATGTTCATGCATCATATATAACAGTTAGGCTGTAATACTCGTATAACGAACATATCAGATTATGTCATAGACTCATATAGCTCAGTATAATCTCTGGAGATAATTGGCTTCACTGCCCATTTTAAATACAGCATACTACATGCATTGTATACAGAAATGGTAGCTGTTATGTGACACTACAAAAATAAAATACACTAACATAACAAATGAGGCATAAAGTTGAACTGACACCTGATTAGAGAATATAGGTTTGTGTTCATGTATAATAATTAAAAACCATAATAGATGACATACATGTAGCCGACCAGGGAGATTGTTCAGCAATTCTTCACATACGCATTATATAAAGCGGCCCTAACCTCTATATACATAATCTATAAACACAGACTTCACACACCTTTCATTCTGCCAAATTAAATTGGGTTTACATTCAAAGCATATGGCACAGTGCTTCATTTCATCTCACATAGTCACACACCCACATTCTAATGGAGATTAGTTCATTTTATTTATGATGTGGTTTTAAATGAAAGGGATTACCATTTCTTCTATAAAAGACCTGCCTACCCTAGAAGTAATTATGGCACATAATGTGTACAAAATGTGTTGATTAGGAGTATTTTCTTACATGTTTGTCTATATTTGTGTTGCAGCATAGCATATAAATTTCTGTGTGTATTTTGATGGCCTATTGGTGTATTTCACAGACAGTATGTGTACAAAATACTCCAGAATACACCAGGTAGGCAGGACTGCTAGGCATTGTAGTTTGTAAGAGTCTGATTTAAGCTTAATTTAGAGCAGATAATCTTTATACACAAAACCTTTCATACATTATTTCATTTTTTGATTTCCACCATCGGAAAAATGTACAGGACAAACATAAAAATGTTTTCTGGTTTCCATTATAACTAAACTTTCTTCTTGAGCAAGCAGCTTTTATATACATGTATCAAGAATTGTTTGGTTGTGGAGTGCCATGGTGATGACCTTTGAGAGTTGTATAAAAGTTGAATTTAATGAAGGAATCTTATGCTCATCTTCTGTTCAACATCAACTCTTTCCATCGCCTGTTTTAAAAAAAACAAGACATATAATAATAAGAATCTCTAAAAAAAAAAAGTAACTTGAAGAATTATTTTAAATTACAAATGATGTAAAGAAGCAATGAAGAGTAAAAATCAGGCAGAGTGACAACACCAGTTCAAATCTGATCAACCTATTTCTCTGGTGAATTCATTTTCTTTGTTGTGAATATAGGGCATCTCTTGACAATCGCACAGGCCCACCATTAATTCTAAACACTGTAAGTTACATAAATCGCTCTATTAGAGTTTTATGCTATGTTCAAGGTCAAGGATAATTTACTTAAATGATGGCGAGGCCTCTAACAATAACTTCGACACCAGCACAACCATATGAAGTGTTTTCATAAAGTTGAAAAGTTATTAATCTTCCTCCAGTGCCAAGCTAAGATAGCATTGTTACACTCCGAACCAACAGCCCTTAACCAGAAGGCTTTGTGTAAAACATCAAATAAACAGATAAAAAACCTTGAATTCTACGCACCACTACAAACTCCTCAAATGATATGTGCTGATCACCATCTTTGTCTGCCTCAGCAATGGTTCTGTCAGCAATACTTCCCAGCTGTTCCTCTGAGATGTTAGCTCCCACCATCATGTGTAACACTGCCAACAGTTCCTCTCGGGCGATTTTATCATCTCCATCCAGATCATACATCTTGAAAGCAACTTGAAAGAAAATAATACGCTGTTGTTTAATAGGCAAGACCTCTGCTTCTTTGTGTGTTTGAGTTGAGGTAATTTCATTCATTGATATGATCGCATAAACATAGCAGCGTCTAGATACAAGATAGCTAGTAGAATCAGTCACTTGAGAGAGAAAAAACAACTAAACATTGAAGATGATTGGTTTGTACGCCGGGGTATTTCACTTATATGACGGCAGTGTATTCCAACAATAATTGACACTAGCAAAACCAAAATGTGATGCATTTCCATGATGTTGTAAAGTTAATATTCCTCCAGTACTACATGTAAGTATAGACAGCCATGCTATTCAAACAAACTGCCCTTAGTTATCCATAAGGCTGTAAAGAGATTTTATCTTATCAAGTTCAAAATATCACATATATAAGTCTTTATAAAATGACTTACATTTGAGTTTTTCCTCTCTTGTGTTGAGTTTATTTTTCTCCTGAGCAGCTTTCAAAGGCCTAAACCTTCCCAAAACTCTCAGAAACTGTCTAAAATTGACTGAGTCATCAGAGCTGAAAAGTAAATATTAATTTAAGATAAGCAACAATTGATTTATGTGTATATTTGATTGGGGTTGAACACTGATTTAAAAGTCACTTCACTCATATTACAACATGCCAACATGGGTGAAGGCTTGGTTTAGATTGATTCAAGTTTAATGACATACTTAAGGTTATTTCACTCATATTACGACCAGCCAGCCCAACGGGTGAAGGAACCCACCCACAACACCACAGACTACAAACAAAGGGAAGACAGGACAAAAACACTGAGACATCTCAAACTGCCATGTCAAGGGCAACAAAGAATTACAGGATACAAGACAGGCACTGGACAACACATAGTGCAACAATTAGAGCCGGTATGAACAGTTTTCTATTAGGGTAAATCACCTAAGAACAGTATCAAACAAGTGTTTGCCACTAAGATGGCATGGTCCCCCGCCGAGTCCGACACAAGGAGGCTCCATTTAATTTGGA
>JAVFBX010183315.1:0-14239 GCA_034783855.1 Mopalia kennerleyi
AAGAGGAGCTTTCTGTTACCCTGGTGTTCTCAGAGCTAAAGGGGAACAGGAAGCTGATCTGTTTGTACATTTTGTATATGTCTCTGTCGTCATAAGTGAAATACCCTTCAGTACGATGTTAAACACCAATCAAACAAACAAACCGCATTGTTTATCAAGTATTATTTGCCGTTATTAATGTATGGTTGTATTTTGTTACTCAGATTTACAACTGGTTGCCAAAACCAATAGAGAATGGCAGTTTACCTGGTAATTTTGAAGGATCCTATTCTGATAAAGCTGTGAATGTCCGGTGTATGGGAGAGGTATGTATCAAAACCACTCTGTTTCATAACCCATGTGTTAACGGGTCATACAAGGCTTTAGCTGTCAAAGTTTGCATTGAAGTTAACTGGCCAGTCAGGTGCTCTGGGTTACAATGTATATGTAAATCCGTCTGGCCGGATGTTCAAAAGTGTGTTAACTTAGTCTTAATCCGCTAACCAAGCTTACGATTGATCTTAAAACATAAAGACTGTTGTTCAAAACTGTCTCAAAATTAAACCGGGTGTAGTGGTAGCGTGTGCGCTTCCTAATCCTACTTTGATATACAGTTCACAGGATCGAGTATGTGTGTCGACCCTCTGGTATATGAGCGAGTCACAAGTTGTGGCTCCAACAAGCAAGGGGGTGGTTTTTACATGGTTTCCTCTCGGTTTTCCGCCATAATAGGGCAAGGAATAGTGTGAGTGGGCAATCTGTCGTCATTTAAGTGAAATACCCTTGGGTTTGATATAAAACCCCAATCAAACAAACTCTGTCCAGTTGTTCAAACGTGTATTAACGCTAACTAAGCTTAAGATGGATCTTAAAACATAAAGACGGTTGTTCATGACTGGTCTGATGACAGGCCATTAGTTAGCTTGTGACGTGTCCACTTGTTGACAACCCAGTGATGAAATGTCAGGACATTCAAAATGTGGCGCAATTGAACAGTCCTCATCTTTGTTTGCAATTATGTCCCGCTGTTCACGAGAAAGTACGGCGGTAAACCTCAATCAATCAAACAAACCAAACTCTTGATTTTTGTTTGATGTAGACAATGCTTACGAAGAACAATGTCTTTACGTCTAAAATAATCCAACTAACAATTGCAAAAGGAACAAATGGCCAGAGGTTTTTATAGACACTTTTTCATCGGGAATACCCCGATAAAAAATAACAGCAAATTGAGTTTTTCTTAAAATTGATATTCAGTTTTGTTTGAGAAATTGAGTTTTGGCTTATTTTGGCCAGTGGCAAGCTGTAAAATGCAGAATTAACAGTGGATTAACGATGAAAAGTCAGTAAAATTGAGTACTAGTGCATTTTGCACATTGGCGCGCTAAAAAAATTGACTTTTAACCAATATCAAATTGAGTTTATGATAACTTTTTGTGTATAAAACCCTCTGCAAACGGCATAAATGAATTTGTTTTGTCTACTTTCAGAACCCGTCTGATCAGGAGAACATGGGCCAGGTGGTGTATTATCCCCCGGAGGGTTTCCATTTCAAATACTTCCCATTCCGTAATCAGCAAGGATACCGTCAACCAATCGTTTTTGCTCGATTCAGTAACATCACTAATGGTGTGGTCGTCATGGTGAACTGCTATGCCTATGCCAAGAACATTAATATTGACCGCATGGAACGGGCCGGCAGTGTTCATTTTGAAATCATGGTTGACTAACATTGGCTCTCAATAGTTCTTCAATCGGTTTCTTTTAATTCAAATTTAAACTGCATCTTAAGGTATATCAATCTCACAGCAAAGCGCTTGAACTTTTTGTCTGCAGACCTGAGTGTGTAGACTATAAACATTTTTAACAGTCTTAGCCATTACATGATTGGTTATGTACACATAGCGCTAAGACAGTAGTGCAAATAAAACAGCTGCCATTTTTATTACGATATCTAGCCTTAACAATTTTTATAACAGGACATCATGTAGACTGGTATCGTTAAAGAAAAAACATCATTGATATCCAGTATGTTATAAACACATGAAACTAGTTTTCGGTCATAATTAGGGGAAAATATTGAATTGATATGTTAATATTTGTCCAGTTTATGAGCGTGTATTTGCATATCAACCCAGTTGCAGAGTTTTAACCAAAAATGAAGTTTTTCACATTTATTGTAAAGTCACTTAATACTGATAATAGCATTTTTATAGTACAGATACAATTCTTTTGCATATGTTCTTTGTTTCCTTAGTGATTTAATGTCTTTTTAAGGTCACTATGACAATAGAAAATAGTTTGTCCTAAAATTTTAAAACTTTGAATCAAACACTCTAGAAATGTCCAAATCCATAAATTTCTTCTTGAAGGAAATTGCAGATATATTATCAGTAAATGTTTTAAACACCAATGTGTATTGAGCCTATGCAACTCGTATCTCCTCCTACTGTTTGTATTGTTGACCTACTTTCCAAGAGGAGAAACTGAATGTGGTCTAGGCCCAGCTATATTGAATTAATACTCAGGAGTCAAGCCTTAGTCATTTTGTTTGTAAACTTTGTTTCTTATCCAGTATTGTTGCGTCAAAGCTCATTTTGAGATCTGTTTAAACAGTCCTGTTATTTTACTCGCTGCTTTAAGGCTTGTCATTCACCTAGATTTAATCAAGAATAGTAGGTAGTTCCACTCAAGTTACCAAATAGGTTGCTTTTTTTTTTTTTTAAATTGTTAAAATCACCATAACGCTGTCTTAGACATGTGTCCAAAATGGTTAGTAAAGATGTTGTATATCATAGTTAATTCGGCCTGTGCTTAACGGCGACAGGCTGTTGTTGGTTATAATAATGAATAGTGATCTATGTACATAGACAAACACGAATGTAAATGATTTGTGAACCAGGCAAAATAGACCATATGTATGTAAAATAAAATTTTAAATGTACACATCCACAATTACACACTTGAAATGTTGGGCACATTTAAATGTACTTACATTGTCAATTCTTTTTCTATTTCAAATTTTATTGTTAGTCATGGATTTAAATGATTTTTTTCTTAAAATGAAAAAGACGAGAGAGAAAAAAACAACAAAAAATCATCCATTTAATCCAGAGATTGTTTATGTGTAAATTTTGACCATTTAACTTTATTTTTATCAATTTTTCTTTTGTATGGTATTAAATTGACTTTCCCCTAAAATTCTAACCCAAATCCCTTTAGTTTAAAGTACTAATGTTTTCAAATCCACCAACATTCCCATTGTGGCCCTTGTGTGATTTAATTTCAAGTTTTATGTTTGGAAGTTCTCGGGAACTGTGGGGGACACTGGGTGGTTGATTTCATGGAAAATGACTCGGACAAACTAGGAAAGCAGAGCCGAAAGTTACGGAAATGTAGATATGTTATATTGGTTGTTTGTAAACCTCAATCGGCGCACCATTGCAGTTTTTGAATTGGCATAAACAGTTACTAACCGTGCTAAGGTATCAAATTTCCATCAAATAACATTGACGAATATATTGCAGTTTTGTGGGATAAGCATTTATGAATATAGACCAGAAAGCCCACAACAATGCATATAAACACACGACCTTCCTTGTAGTAGATCCAGGCATCGGCCGCATACGCTGCATCTTAAAGCATACTTCCGTGAAGTGACCTTTAACAAGATAACAAGGCGTCGACTGAGACTTCGTCAACGGTGTTGTATTCGTTGTTTAAAGACTGCTACTAGTCTATAGACTTGCAATTACTGATGGAGTATCAACCCGCAGGTGTCACCTGACGGTACTTCAAGCTGCTCGATAATCAAAAGTCGTAGCCGAGTACGGTGCCAACTTGTATTTGTTGAAGTAGCCTACCATGTAGCGGAGTTTGACTTATGCATAACTGTAATTTCTGTTAAGTTTTGTGGCACTGGTTAAATGCAGAATCCTAGGTCTCCAATAGCCCTATCATGTAGCCTGTATTTAAAGGCGCTTACGCTCCAACCATGTTCGATATGCTGAAGTTTCTTCGACATACGCCAGGCGCGGTCCTAAGATCGCCCGTAGCCACCTTCATACACCTAGAAATTGTGTTCAAGTAAAAACCTCGTGTCACCTTAAAAAAAAGCTGATCTAAACCACTATTAATCTAGCTACAGACTTTTTAAACCCCTTGTGGATATATATATATATATATGGAGTTAGCTGTTATCAATCCAGTTTTGCAAAATTAATGCCGACTTGACCCACATGTACGGGAAGTAAAAAAGTCATTTGTTACTAATTATAGATAGTGTTGGGCCATAACGTACTTCTACGTCTGTCTTGTTCTAGCCGAATTATGATCCACGGTCTCGATAAATCTTGTTCCAACAGCCCACATACGGTTACCCGAAATCGTCAGCTCATTTTTGTGTCCCCTTTAAGATATGTTCGTATTATGATCGTGTTTTTTTGTATGTTCACTATATAGCATTTGTAAGACTTAGTTTATGTAATGTCAATGGTGATTCTTTTAAATAAAATATGTTTTTAATCAGGATATACTTGTAGAATTCATTTTATGCAATAATTCAAAAGACACGAAAAAGATTTATTCAGGTTGAGTTCAATACTTAAATCGATACAAATATTTTGACCAGTGGCGGTGGTGCCGTTTGCTGTTCGGCCACATCAGCTAGATGTGTCCTCCATTACAGGCTATTTACCCACGTCGTTTTAAAACTGCGCTGTGTTTTCCACAACTGTGCTTGCTAGTCTGGTACTAGAACCGTGTAGTATACTGCTGTCACAATCGGATAGGTTGGGGTACCGATTTCTTTCGGAAGTCGCGGCCGTGGCTTAGTGGTATCGTATGATGCGCTTAGTAATCCTGCTTCGAGGTACTGCTCACTGGATCGAGTCCGCCTGTCGACATCAGGTATAAGAGTGAGTCACACGATGTGGCTCCGGCAATCGCGGGGGTGGTTTGTACGAGGTTTCCTCCCGGCTTTCCACCGTAATAAGTCCAGGAACAGTGTGTAATGGACACTCCGTCGCCAAACAAGTGAAATACCCTTGAGTACGACGTTAAACCCCAAACAAAGCCTTGCAAATCTGATATGTTTGGGTAGAGACGCCTTCGGGAAGTAACTGTTGTCAATTTTGGTATACTGCGTTATTTCCGTTTATGGAGGCAACGTGGGGATTGAAGAGAGGCTTTATACTACTATCGCTTCCGCCTTGCTCCCGAAATAGGCTATCTTTTCATCAGAGGGATATAACAAGAAGTCGCCCGGTGAATGTCTACTCATTCATTTACTCTCCTACCTTATGATCGTTCCCATCTATTGTAAAATGGCGCTTGTCTCTTCAACGTGATATCGTTTACCAACATTCGTTAGAAGTGGCGACATAAATTATTTGAAGACTGCTTTAATATCCACAGCCTTTCATTGCGAAATGTATGCCACGAATTCAATACAGGGCCGTGGTTAGCGTCTGCGCTTACTAATATTATATTTCGATGTACCGTTCACGGGATCGAGTTCGCCTGTCGACTATCATGTGTAGGCCCTATAGGAGTCAGCCACACGATGGTAACGAGGTTTCCTCCCGGTTTTCCATCGTAATAAGGCAAGGAACAGTGTGAAGTGGACAATCCGTCGTTATATAAGTGAAATACCCATGAATGCAACGTTAAACCCCAATCAAACAAACAAACAAATTTCACGCTGCACCAGTCTTAGGTTCAGAACATATACACCTTGTGTAGTCTAAAGACAACTGATATCTGCCAGTTGTATTTGAATTGGGGAAATAGTATTCATCCGCGGGTGAATAGGCCTTCGGCGAACGGAATGAAGGATTTGGTGCATATCCATACATGTAGCACGAATAGCGATGCTACATTAGTTACGAGGGGTGTACAAAAAGTCCAAGTTTACTTGATAATTTATATACAAATGAAAAAAACTTAAACTCATTCTTCAACATCTTTAATAACAGTTTTTTTTACATCATAGTTTACTCCATCTTCTCTAGACAAGGGTTTTATATCCGAGCAACTCGCCATTACAACCCTTGTCGGATAACTCGGGTATAATGAGATTCGGTTTCCAAGCGATTGATTGGATCCGTGGAAACTTCTACGCATCCAATCAGATGTTGTGTCAAGTAGAAGACTCGACTAGTGAAAATGGCGACGGCTGTCAATATCGGAAGTTGCAGGGCGTGTGGTGATGTTTTGTCCAAAAAGGGAAGACTGGTAATCTTTTCGGACTCTTTCGGGGGTATTTAACCAACTCAGTGAAATGATTGGATATGTACCTACGGCTACAGACACCAAATCACCGTATGTATGCCAACACTGCTATACAAAGTTAAACAAACTGTCAAAACTGGAGTACGAGTTTATCCGCCAGGTGGCTTAGCTAATACACTCGTTGTACCCGAGTTATCCGACAAGGGTTGTAATGGAGAGTTGCTCGGATATAAAACCCTTGTCTAGAGAAGATGGCATAACAATTGCATTTAAAAAATGCTTGACATTACTAGTATAAACACAGAGTTTTTTTTTAGAGTTTTTTTTTTAATTCATAGTCGGACATTTATTCAGACAGCGGACAAATTTTTGAATTAATATTAAAAGGATGGGGTTAAACTCTTTGAAGAGTTTAAACTTTCCTCAAGCAGCACATTAAACCCTGATCAAACAAAATATCTATAGCTGCCCATGTCATTAACACCATACCTAGTTGTTCCCTCCATGCTGAGCGAAATCCCATCTACAGGCCTTCTTAATACATGCATGTAAAATTCAATATTGCAATATTTAATATGACTTCCAAAAATATTTCTAAAAAGTTTTTATCATAAAATTTCTCAGAGAAATTGGCAAATCTACATGACCCCAATCAAACCCACAGCCAGATAGGTATCTGATCAATGGAATTTCTGCATGGCTAAAATGGATTTCCGTCATTCTATACTGTTGTCTTTTCAAGGATGACGTGCCCTGCAGTAGGATTGGCGCCTTATGGTTTGCATTTAATAGCGGTGTCAAAGACCATTTTTTTGCTGTGGTTATATTTGTTTTTCATGTCATAAAATGTTTGTGATTTTGAAATCTGGGTTGTAAATAAGAGGAAACTTGAAGGAAAAAAGTAACTGTCGAAAATTTGGATAAAAGCTATATCAAAGTCAGCTCCCCAAAGGTTCAAAACTGAACATCTATTCTTTTGCTCTGACAGGTGGGCGTGGGAGAGGGTCTCATTTTGACAGTGGACAAGGAAGTAGATGGCCCGAATCTGACCAAGGTGAAAATCCAGGTGTTAATAGAGGTAACCCAGCTGACTCGTTCCAACAACTTAGTGAAGAAAGTTATCAGCAGAGTTATTATAACACAGGTGAATATGAAGGACATACTGAGGCAGAACACAACCCTGCATACAACCTGCCGGGCAGTTATCCACGTGGAGGAAAGGCTAACAATGTACGGAGAATATCTGACGTGAATACACCCACAGTCCCAAACACTGCTCAATATAATCAGCCAGGCAGTTATCCACGTGGAGGGAAGGCTAACAATGTGGGGAGAAAATCTAACGTGGATACACCCATGGTACCAATCACTGCTCAATATAACCAGTCAGGCAGTTATCCACATGGTGGGAAGGCTAACAAAGTACGGAGAATATCTGACATGGATACACCCACTGTTCCTGGGGGTTCATTACCGAACAAACCTGAAGAGGAGCCCTCAATCAGGAAAAAACGCCGATCGAAGTATGTCAAAGAAAAGATGCTCACTATTGACATGTTGCCCGAAAAGACAGACACATTTCTTTACAAGGCGACCTACTTTCCCGAGTATATTGACTATGTAGAAAATGTTTCCAGAAAAAAAAAGCAATTACGAGCGAATGACTTTGCTAAGAAAATGATTCGCTTGAATGCGGCTCTACCTTTAGATTCCTTAGCTTCATCGTTAAAGCTATCGAGTGACAAGCTTTTATCAGTGGAACAACTCCGCAATAACATTGGTAATCACAAAAATATGAAGGCGTTCTGCTTCTTTGTCAGATTTCTGGACCCAAAGGATACAACAGTACGCATACTAGAATGTCAACTGTATATCTTCAATATTCTTATAGCTAAGCACCGTATGCGCATATCCAGGTGCACTGATATTGATTTGAAGGAAACTAATTGGACTAGATCAAAAGAATATCAACGCCTTTTGAATGACACTTTCGTCAAAAGCTACCACACCCTGACATCCAAGCCTGCCAAAACCATTGTTGATACGCATAAAATGCTACTTGAAGGCCATTACCCTGATTTTGCTTTCAGTCAAGTAGTGATAGGCACGGGAAAACATGGTAATTCTAATCTGGCTCAGATGCTGAGATCACGGCACCCCACTAAACCAGTTGAGAAGTGGAAGTATGAAGACTTTGTGCTTATCGAGCAGAGCACAGCCATCCAGGACAATGATAAACTTGTAAATGCTCATAACTTGTCTCGCTCGGCCAGCATGTGCGGAATGCTAGTCGAATGGAAGTACACCCTCAGACAAACAGGGAAAACAAACCAAACAATGTAAATACTTCTTTTCTTTCTAATTTTTTTTAGAATTATTATTATTCACAAATTATAAACAAATTGAAAAACATATGGGCTCAGATGGCATGTGTATTTTGTTCAGTATTTTTGTACAAGTACGCATGGAAATTACAACAGTTGTGCATGAAATTACAGTGGAATATGCCATTACACAATCCTGTTTATCCACTTTAAATATGCATTGAACACAGGGGCTTAGCCAGACATCAAAAGTAGGGTGACCAAAACAGCCATTTTGCTTCCCTTTTCAAATAACTGGTTGTCCAATTTTGACAGTTGTCCTATCTCCTGTATGTTAAAGTTTCTTTAAACAGGGTGTCCAAATGAGGCAATTGTTCATTTCAGGGTGTCCAGTCAGACTGGTGGACAGGTGTCTGCCTAAGCCTATGATTGAACATCTCCACAACAGAAACACAATCTGACTGGTTGGCATTACAATTGATGGCCAATAAAACAGGCTCCTTTTTAGCAGGTGCTTTGTGCTGCTCAGGTGCCATGGTGCTCTCAGACCCAATGGGCAACACTTAACCAATCTGTATTGTGTCTTGTATTGGTGATTTCAGGCTGGCACCTAAATTTATTTCGAGGGCTAAAACAGAGGGGTGAAACCATGAATTGAAAATTTGCCTCATTTGGACACCTTGTTTTAAGAAACTTTAACATGCAGGATATAGGGAGATTTCTGGCTAAGCCCCTGATTTATTTCTTTATTTTTTGTGTGTAATCACCTTAAAGTTTGTTTGCCCGTTCGCGTGAAAACCTACATGTAAGACCTGATTTTACCATGTCCTTTCTGTAATACATAGGTTAATTAACATTCAACACACCTTAATATGAAATTTAAAAACCCTCCGATGCCATTTGGGGGAATAAAGTACACTATATCTTGAGCACTGTATGAATGAAATAACCTGAAGTATAATGTAAAATCTGTATTATTCCATGTTAAAAATGTAGCCAATGTATTGTAGGTGCTCTATTTACCTAGAGAATGAGTTAGTAGCTGAGGCCTGGGATATCAATCGAGAAGGGGCCCGGTTAAGGGCAGCCGATGTAGCTGTCCTTAAACTCAAGAGAACGCATCCCATTATTGTCGTAAGTCTATAGAATTCAATTCACTTTATATCGATTATCCTACATCAGATATTTTACTAACGCTCCTTCAATGTATATGGTACCACTCACAGGTTTGGGACATTCTCTCAAATAAGGTATAGCCCCGTTGGGGAGCGGGTTGGCCAGTCCTGCAGAATACTCCCTCGGTCAATCGTAAGAGTCGAGAAATGAGGAGCTTTCTGTTGTCCTGGTGTTCTCAGAGCTAAAGGGAAACAGGAAGCTGTTCTGTTTGTATGTATTATTTATGTCTCCGTCGTCATATAAGTGAAATACCCTGAGTACGATGTTAAACACCAATCAAACAAACAAACAAATAAGGTATATGAGGGAGTCTCATAATGTGACTCCAGCAATCCTAGTAGCATTTTTTTACGAGGCTCTGACAAAGGTTTTAATCAGGTTTTTCTCCATGTTTTAGTTGGCAGAGTGATTGAAATAACATTACTCAAATGTCTGCCATTACACTACTCAAATGTCTGCCATTACACTACTCAAATGTCTGCCATTACACTACTCAAATGTCTGTGATTTTATTACTCAAATAGTTGACCTTACACTACTGAAGACTGGCATGTTTTTATTTAAATGATTGACGTTTCATTTAAATGACACTCCAATGACTTGCATCCTGTGATCCAGATACCTTACATTGTTTAATTTGAATGGCAGGTGCTGTGAATTTCTGGCATCCTTTAATTCAGGTGACTGGCATAATTTGATTCAACTGATAAATATCATGCACACTATAAGACACTATTGAACCCATCAGTCATTTACTGTCTCTATAATGTTATTGAAATCCCTGTACTTTTCTTCAAATGCCAACCAGTCACTGGCTTAATCATTAGGTGTTAATTTCCTCTGCAGATGTTCCCCAAAACAAAGCCTGAAGATGTTAAGGAATGGGATGAGTTTGTGGCTGAAGCTGAGGCCTGGTTTGGTAAAAATGCCAATGAAGATAACTTTCCATTGCTGGATGCCGAGATTGATGTTGAAATAAGCAGTGTTCTGCAAAGAGAGGCTGAAGCTTTTGAGGATTATGATGTTCTGAGAAGTGATCAAGACATAGATGAAGATGGTTCAAACCAGCAAGAAAGTGACCATAGTCATGAGAACAATTACTCACAGGATTATCAAACTTACGAAGATACTTCACAGGACATGGAGTTGGATGAGAACACACAAAACGAATCTAATCCATACAGACAGTTCTTTGTGCCTGCTAAGAAGACCTCAACATTCAATAAACCAAATCCAGCTTTGGATCAGAGCCATACCCAAGCTCCAGCCGTTAGCTCATATCCGAGTGTGACCTCTGCATCTACAACGATAACAGCACCTTCTCCTTCCCTGAACACAAGCTTTCTGGGCATGCCTCCACCTCCCCCACCCCCTCCTCCTTCAGATAATCCCAGTGGCTATCCCACTTCTGCCACCAATTTCTACACAACAACAGGCACCAATGTGAATACATCCGCTCCATATGTAAGCCCAGCTGCTAACACACATCAACAAACCCACACCACCAATGACTACTGGGAGTATAACGGTCAGTATTACTCCTACGATGAATACGGCTATTGTTATTTGACCAGCAACCCTTCACCCACCATGGCAGCGAGTAATGCTTGGGGAGCAACGGCTCCAGTAGGAACTGCTGCCTCAACAGGAAGTGGAGATTTATATTCAACTAGCAATCCTTATTCAACTGGAGCACACACGGGTGCAGTAGCAGCAGCGTACACACAACCACCAGCTAACTCCTGGCCTACAAGTTCTCAGTATTCACAGAATTGGCCTCCGCTGTACACAGCACCAGAAAAGCCTGTGGCCTACCGAGCTATAGTGAAGGCTCCCCAGCCCACAGAATCACCAATTGATGTAGCTATCAAAGCAATTGCCAATGATATAGCAACCGCAGAAAATCGAAAAGAGGCACTGGAAAATCAACTAAAGACAAAGAAAAATCTCTCTTGGAAAAATGCTGGTGTGGTAAAAGGAAGACAATTATCCGACATTCCTGTTGAAGAGACAGGTCTTTTTATTCACACTAAAGAACCTTTGCTTCCACTTAACAAAAAGGTTGTCCTATACATAATGCACCTTGTAGAACAACACATTTCCAAAGAGAATCTTGAGGAGCTGATGATATGTGCGAACATTCCTCTAGCAGAAAGGCAAGCACTAGATCTTCTCTTTACAAAGCATGACTGTAAATTATCTATAGTGCGTCAGAAAGACAAGATTTTTGTTTCTGTTTTGAGGTGGATTCCTGGCCAAGAAATGAAGGCCATACTCAAACGAAATAAAAACGCCATTGGTAAAACTGTCCTGATCAGTGAAGGGAGAGCATTGTAGAAATGGGAGTCACTTGGGAATTAATATTTTAAAACTGTCTGGTTCAGGAAAATAGCTATGAATAGTGAACAGAAAAGTGAACAACAAACAGCTGGCTTAACTTTGTTTGGCAATGAAGGTCGACAAATATGTGTACATATTACGGAATTGACACTCTGGCAAAATAAACTGCCATTGATGATTGAACTGCTGTCAGCTAAACATGCTTAATACATGTACCAGTTAACATAATTGAAAAAATTATGAAAAAGAACATATTGTTCATTTTGGAAATCAAGCTTTCGAAAAATGTTTATTCCATTCACAGGATATGTTGATCGTCAAAATGTACAAGTTCTTTGTTGCCATTTTTTCAATAATTTGTGTAGCTAAGCCATTTCAAAAAAGTATTAACAGGTAACTTTGTGTGACAATAAATATTTACTAAGAAAATATGCGATACTGGCCCATACATGTAGACAGTAGCCCTCTTTCTCAGTGTTTTAGCTACTGCAAAAATATTGTTGTTGACTCATTGAAGATTTACCAATTTGCTAAGAATCCAGAAGGCAAAAATGATAGATCTTTGAGTACCTTTATATACATGTATGTTCATCTAGGTTTATGTTGAGTGTAATTATATACATTGGCTTGACATGCCATGTGAGTGAGGTTAGTTCAAGCTCAATCTGTAACTCAGGCCTGTGCTGTTGGGGAGAACGGACAGGACAGGGTTTTCCCATGGCATGGTTATTTAAACCTCATTTAGGAAGACTGATTTATAGGTTTGCCAAATTGTTTGCAGTCTTGGTCTAAATTTGCATTTTGGCACTGATTTTGACAACTTTTGTCGTCCGATTATCAATGAAGATTGTATTTAAAAGCAATTTTGCTTGCTTTTTCACACAGGCACATTTATGTATTTAAAAAGTCAGCAGACCAGGGTAAAATGCAAATGTTAGGTTATTTCACAAAATTTTAGAAGACCGATTTTAAGGTTCTGCCAGGAAAGATTACAGCACAGGCCTGGATTGGGTCTGTTCCTATTTGAAGGCAGTGACAGGTGCTTGGCAGGAGCTGTATGTTGTCCTGTGACAGGTGCTTGGCAGGAGCTGTATGTTGTCCTGTGACAGGTGTTTGGCAGGAGCTGTATGTTGTCTTATGACCGGTGTTTGGCAGGAACTGTATGTTGTCCTGTGACAGGTGTTTGGCAGGAACTGTATGTTGTCCTATGACAGGTGTTTGGTAGGAGCTGTATGTTGTTCTGATGTTCCTCAAGTTAGAATTAGACAGTATTGGGTACAAATTTGATCTGTCCTGTCTTCCACTGCATTTGCTAGCTCAGGCGCCATAGCCATATTATACAGCTACATGTATAGAGACATCCTGTCTTTTCATGAAAGGAAATCTTTACACAATCAAGTTCTCAAGAATCGTAATCCAGTATCATCTTTTTGCCTACAAAGTTCTAAATTGAAGCCACTTTTTTTTTGGCGCTATAACAGCCCCTATATTGTCAGGAGAAAGATCCTATTAGATAACGATAAAGAGAGATTGTGTGTGGATTCCAGCTGCCTGCTGGTATAGGGTTCACCTACAAGTGATTTTTTTTGGAGAAAGACCTATCGCCGATGAGTTCTTACAGTTTCCCCACCAAGGCCACCATGAAAGATGACATGGCCATATTTTAAGTTTTTGGTACCCTCCACTGTGGATTGTTGTCTCTGGTTGTCTGTGGTTGTCTACATCATCAAGCTTCTGACCAATCAAATGCTTTATATTTTTCCCTTTTTTTTTAAACGTATTTAGCGATTTATTAAATATCAAAAACAAACATTTCAACTCTTGAAAAGGCGCTTTCGAAACATATTTTGTTAGATGAAAATACAGTTTTAATAATACTTATGGACATTTAAGTATATGACGGCCTTTGTAAACAAACCAATTGTTGGTAATAAATCATATACCACATAGGTATTGTCTGTAGATGGTTACACTCTACAAGGTTGTACAGTGTCATTTGTTGTATGAAT
Source organism: Mopalia kennerleyi (assembly GCA_034783855.1). NCBI lineage: Eukaryota > Metazoa > Mollusca > Polyplacophora > Chitonida > Mopaliidae > Mopalia > Mopalia kennerleyi. The sequence continues at coordinate 14,060 of JAVFBX010183315.1, forward strand.
GAAAAGGGTTATCCATGTTATGTCTGTTTTCAACTGTTTCAGATTGAATTGGCTATTTATATGTTGATTGTTATGATATATCCATAAACTAATATCAAATGTGAGAACTTGGTAGTTTTGTGTTAAACAGAAAGGGGCTCGTGTTTAGGGCATGATCAGGACAGTTAATGATATACAGGT